>JAKTXC010000021.1:0-159343 GCA_030561445.1 Zygoascus meyerae
GGGGGGGGGGGGGGGGGGCAAGAGCAATGTGCGGCATGTCGGGGAGGGGGTCATGAAAAGGTACTACTCGCGACGCACTGTGTTTGTACTACGACCTCTCAATCTACAGGTGCTAAATAGTAGCATCAAAAGCGCTTATATAACAGTATTTTGCCATGGAGTGATCCATATACACATTCACGCAGACAAATCTAAACCATTTGAAAAATGATGATTTTATTTTGAACCCAAAAGTTACATTATAAGAATTGGCATTAGCGGCATTTTTTCATTGCTTAGTTGAATTGAGGAGCCTGGCCACCAGCAACTTCCTTAGCGTTATCACGTCGTCGGTAACCTTCACCAGAGTTCTGAGGTCGTCGGTCATCTCGGACAGGTCGGATACCAGAGGCGGTAGGTCGAGACTGCTTCTTATAAGTATCGGGGACAATCTCCTGGGGAAGATGGAGCCACTCTCGGAGGTAGTCGACACCGGCCTCAGTAAGAGTGTAGTAGTAGTATTGCCATGAAAATTGAGTCTTGACGAAACCCTTGGAGTTGAGGGACTGGAGAGCCTTGATGACAAACAAGTTCTTGGTGTCAATGTCCTCATGCTTGGGCTGGTTGAAGTCCTTCTTAGCGACAACGACGCCCTCTATTTCAACAGTTAGAAGCTGACTCTTTTGAAATTCAACAATTACAATAGTTCGATATTACTCACCCTTGAACAAGTAGGTGTGGATCTTCTTTCGGTCTTCCTTAGGAATCAGCATTTTGAAATAATTTCGATGTTCTACTGTGTGAAGAGAGAGGAAGGAGTGAAAACACAAACTTGAGTGCCAAAAGTAACAGTCCGAGAGTTGAGTGGTTCTGTATATTACTACTCTCAGTATATTTCATACTGACACATATTTCCTGGAAGGCTATTGTTTGATTTTTTGGTTGTTGTCGAATTCCCAACGCATCACGTGATATCATCTTGTCCCAACCTTCACTAACCAACCTCTTCTTATCTCCCTGCCTGGTACCCAAACTTCCTGTAACAGTATATCGTGGATCACTCGGATATTTGCCCCCAGCTCTTCACAGTTCGGTAGTAAAACCACACGTACAGATAAAACTTTCAGGTTGAAATGGTTTCATTGGATGGCTCAGAGCCATACCCAGCTTTCTCATTCTATCACGAAGGTGTGGATTCCAATACTAGTAAGTATCCTTATCGGATAGATTGCCGGGTGCCGAAATGTTAACAACCAGTCATTGGACGGGTAAAGCAGATTGTCCGAGATGTTGCGGACTGGTTCACACAATATAGGGTTCTGAGAATTCCAGTACTAAACTGGTGCATTATTGTATTATACGCAGCATTTCTAGCACGTTTGAGTTGGAAGTTCAAAGAGCTTTACCAGAAGCATGCCTTGGTTACCACCATAACATCTAACCTGCTACTATTTGGCCTAGCTGATACGCTTGCTCAAACATTATCAGCCATGTACGCATTTCTTCCTGAGCCAGAGGAAAATTCAAGCAATTTTTTTGTCAAATATATTTTGGAAAAGGGACGTCCTAGGAGAGTCATTCTGGATGAAGCCGATGACGACTTGCTTGAGCTGGGAATTGATGATGAAGATGTGGCCATGGAAGGTGATTGGCAAGCACAAGAAAGAAGACGGTCAGAAATAAGGTCTCGCAAAAGAGCAGAAGCTTTTGCATTTCGAAGACTGGCTTTGTTTTCCGTCTGGGGCTTTATCATCTCTTTTTTCCAATCTCCATGGTATGCCATTCTCAATTCTTCTTATAACGAAGACAATGCATTTTTACGAGCTCTTAAGCGAGTTCTCACCGACCAGCTGTGCTATTCTCCATTATCGTTGGCCGCTTTCCTATCATACATGGCGGTAGTAATGGAAGGTGGAGATCGTGAAGCTGTTGGTGAGAAGTTACGAAGTGTTTATTTACCAACATTGGCCGCAAATTATGCAGTATGGCCTGCAGCCCAGTTTCTCAATTTCCTGGTAATTCCTGGGCCTCTGCAAATCCCTTTCAGTTCTACAATCGGTGTTTTCTGGAATGCTTATTTATCACTCAAAAACGCTCGATCATGAAGTCTACAAACCACTGATACTCATTATAAGTATTTTGAGGGGTCCTCCTTTTAATGTACACGTGTTATTTATTCCTTGTAGTGCTCGTAATGTTTCGTTAATAAATAGTCGAACATAGCAACTCACAACTATTACTATCAGTTGACTGGGTTGATGCGCGCTGATTCAATCTAATTGTCCGAGATCATGAAATCAACACCATGTTTTCGTCTTCTTTCATCGGTTTTCTCTCCCTTATCCTCTCTTTGACGGTCTTCATCCTGGGAAGCTGTCGCAACTGCTGCCAGAATGTTGACTCCTGAAGTGGAGTCAGCAACTCCTCGTCTTCTGGCCAGGTTAGCCCAAGAAGCAGAATGAGGGATTGATGCCTCTGATCGATGTCGAGAGTGGCCCATTGTTTTTCGCCGACTGGTGATGGCAGCAGCAGCAGTAGCAGCCGACGACGTAGCTGACGTATGGGATATCGTAGCACCTGAGGTACCAGCAATAGCAGCGGCAGCAGCAGGAGAACTGAGAGATGACGTAGTCGTGATAGAAGAACTTCGCGGTGTAGGGGACCCTGTTCTCTCACCAGTAATTGATCGTCTTCTCTTGGTGGATTGTCCATCTTCCTCTTTCTTTGGCGAAGACGATGCAGTGGTATTAGTATTAGAGGCTATCGCACCTTTAGACTGGTTAGGCTGCCAATGATGAAACTGAATTATATGTTGCAAAGAATTCGACGGGGATGAAGGTGAGATACTTTGCGGGGCTTGAGGTGGTGGAGGCTGGAAAAAGTTTGGATTCGATGATTGCCATTGCCCACCTCGATTAGGCCCATAGACACCTTGCGGCTGTCGAACTGGAGAGGTATAGTGTGATTGAGGAATTGCAGAGGTTGAAGCATGATGATGATGACCAGGTCGGAACGGCACTGGCTGTTGAACAGGAGCCTGGGGTTGCTGTGGTATGGATTGCTGACCAGAAGAGGCATGAGTGGTCTGTTGCTGAGGACCATGAGGAGCATTGAATGCCTGGCTAGGTAGCGACATGTTTCGCTGATGATGCGAAGGATATCGGTCACGATCAGGACCAAGATTCAGAGCAGGACCAAGCTGAACAGGAGGCTGTTGCTGCGGCTGCTTTGGAGGAGGAGAGGATCTCTGAACAGCTGCTGCTACTGCATTAGGTGCATGCACCAGAACCTTGCTTCCAGAGACCGGGCTTGTAGCAGTGTGTTGCAAAGGAACAGAACCGGAAGTGGCTGCTGAAATGGCAGCCTGTACATGAGGATCATTTGGAGACTGAAAAAGAAGAGGAATTGCCGTCGGGGGCACATTATATTGGATGGCCTCCGATAACAGCTTCAAGCTCTTTTTTCTTGTTTCCAAACGATAATACTCTTGCTTAGTTTTTTCCTGCTCAGCTTTGAGTTTCAAAGCTTGAGACAATGCTTCATCAGAGTAACTCCAAGCAGACACCGGAGCCCCCAACAAAGATGACAAAAGGCTGCTTGTGGAAGAGTCTTCACTTTTCAGAGTCTGCTGTCGAAAACTTCCCGATGAGGAATCATGATGAGGACCAGCAGCAGCTTGAGCAGATCCAAAAGTTGAAGAGGTTACAGGACGCGCTGAAGCATTGATAGATGAGTTGGACGAGTTTGAAGAAGAATGATCAGAAGAGGACATGTGCTGGATACCAAGGCCCGTTGTTGCCAACGGCTGCTTGGATGGGGAAGATGGGGCAGCAGGAAATCTGAAAGCCGAGTGACCAGAGTCGCGTTTCTTATGCTTTGCGGGCGAAATCGTGTTTATAGACGTGGAGCGAAAAATGCCTTTTGGCGGAGGTTCGAGTGACTTACTGGGAGCACCTGCAACAGTTGTGCGAGAACCAGAAGCGGAACCGACAGTAGGGTTTGATATAGAGCTTGACGGCGGAGGTGGTGGAGGGGACGGGGCCAAGTCTGAGATGGAAGTGATGGTAGTATTTGAAGTATCTGGCGACTTTGTATCCGATTCAGACAAATCTGTCGCCTTGGGACTTGAGCAATGAGCACCAGTGCTATTCTTGTGATCGTTGTTGGAGCTGCCCAAAATCGATACAGACGACGACAAATTGGTGGTACAAGTCGACGCAGCAACAGTGCCACCACTATCGATGGTATATGATGAGTCGAGAGTTTCAGCGGCAGCACCAGCTCGTTTCTTTAGAGGTGGAGTGTTGGCCGAGTCGATGGCACTGGCGTTTTGACTAACAAACGGAGAGTTAGTTGTAGAGCTAGTGGTCAAGTTCAAGTGGTTAGAAGGGGAGTGGATTGCAGTGATTTTATTGTTCGGGGCGTTGTCGTTGAGGGCGAGGTTTTGATTTGGGTTTTGGTTTTGGTTTTGGTTTTGGCTTTGGCTGGTGTTTGACAATGTAGGGTGACCGACTTCGTTATTAGAGGCAGAAGATACCGCAACAGCACTAAGTACCTGTAAAGGATCGTGAACGTTTTCTTTGTCGTGTTCCTGTATAGAAGGAGATTTGAGGTTAGCAATTGTCGAAGGGGAGTTCGATTTGATAATTGCTTGGTAATTCTTAGACGTCAGAGCAGCGGAGCTCATTCTTGCGAGTCTCAAAAAAGGTTGATCTACTAAGGGGAAAGCCACGCGCACAAAAAAAATAAATCAAAGCCTGCAAGAGATATGGATCTCAGAATCAAAAAAAAAAGCAGCTGTTAAACTTAAGATTCGAGCAGACTAAAGAAGTTGCAGCACTTCAAAATGAGAACGAGAGCTCTAAAAGAAACCGAATTCAATGTATGATATATAGCCACACAGATGCCTCGTAATCCTTGCTTTCGTTTTCGGTAGCCTCGGGGGTGTATGGGGATATGTGGGTTGAAAAAGCTGGCGCGGATTGTCGGCTCGACAAACTGGTCAATCACTTTGTTGAAGTAGTTTCCTGACCCCAAATACAGCAACAACCTCAAACACACTTAGCTGTACAGAACCACTAGTGGAAGCCCGGCCAAGATGGGAGTCAAGGGATAAAAGAAAATGAGTTTCCCGGTCAATTCAGTAAACTAGATTTGGCCACTAAAGGTGGAGATCAGCAATATACCAAATGGTGAAGAACTTAGTATAGTAGTTGCCAAAAAAAAAAAAAGAGACCAAAGTTGATACGCGAGGTGTGTGATACAACAGCGACCACGATTGATTTAAGGTCAGTATATCACCAGGTTTCGCGATACAACGATAATCACAACCAATCAGCAAGGCACCAAAGCAAAGCGTGGCACAAAAAATGTAATAGCCTGACTGAATCTATCTTCCGAGATGAAAGCGAAAAATTCAAAGTTTTTATGAATCAATTCTGATCCAAGTGTAAACAGGTCGTTGTTGGTCAGAGGCAAACTAAATGAAAACAGGTCTGCTATGATACACGCAGGAGACGACGCAGCACAAGAATGAAAGAGAAAGGGGAGGGAGGGGGTGTAACAGATGTTGCACGAAAAGTTTGGGAAGATGCTAAATTGAGAAAGAAGTCAGAAAAGAGAAGAAGCTCAGTGCCAGGAGGGAGTTAACAGAAGCTGTCTATCATGTACTTATGGGCGGTGGGACGGGCAGTGACCAAGTTCAGAGTGGGCCCTTGCTATGAGGCCTGGAAATCTGTGAGGTTTGGTGGAAACTGAGATTATTTCCTGCTAAAGCCCTTTTGTTTTTTTATGTACTGTTTTGGGTCAAACCTGGCTTAAAACGGCAAAAAGATTGTGAACAATCGAAACAAACTCTAAAAAAGGGCTCTTTGAGGCGGGTCTTGGAATTGGCGAGTGAACACACCGATTTATCTCTGTCAGATAGAACGCGGACTGCGCACATTCCATAGTTGAAGATCGTGTCTTACTTATGTCTTGCAGGTAAGCATTTAGTTCTTCATGCCACATCGAACCGGTAAACAAGGCAAACGATGGCCTCATGGCGCACTGCGAACAGGGTTAGCAGTGCTGCTCAGTGCCCAATTGACTAGTGTGGTGAAAAACCGCACCCAGTGAGGTTAAATCGATGAGATCATTGACAAACCAGAGACCAGACCTGCCCTCTATAACAGACCATACTTTCCAAATTTAAATCACCAAGACTAAGAATATTATATCGATCAATCTAAAATTTGCCAATTGTCGCCTCAAAGACTTCCAAATAGCTACATAGTCCATCTCCGGAGAAAACTACCAGATCTGACTACTGATACTCATTACTATTGTAATGGTAAATCTTCATCTAACTTTGCTGGTTCTGCCGTTCATTGCTTGCTGGCAAATGCGCCAATCAACATAGCCATGACACATGATATCATGTGCCATTTCTCTATTCCGAGAATAAACGTTATCGACTTCTACAATTTTTTTTTCTGAATTTTTTTTATTTTTTTCGTGTGCCAAGATCAGCCTCTTGAATACTGCAACTTGTCACACACTGCATTTCATTTCAATTCATCTTATCAGCGCCGTTGAGCATCGACCCTTCTTTTTCGATTGTCTTCATCTTCGCCGGGTTTCAACCGCGTCCATGCCCCTGGCTTGCGAAAATTGATGAAGCCGAAAGTTCCTATTTCTTCATGCCCCTCTGCAAACGAAGGCTGCTTTAAGGTGACTGTATCGCCTTTTTGTTGCGGTTTGGACCCACTCCCCTTTCGCACCCTATATTCTCCACCACCGCTCAAACTGTTACACCGCCGCTCGAGGTATTTGCGTCCCATCTCAGGGGTAGGAGGATCGTAACATTTCATTTTGCCCTCTGTGCCTGTAAGACTCAAGTTATCAAAACGGTCTTGTCTACTAGTCCCTACCTTTTTCTGTTGCTGTGCTGTGTACCCGACCTCGTGGTGCCTTGCATGTGCATGCATACCTTGCCGAGAACTGCACCACTCCAACGGGTCTTCATTGGATATCGGCTTGCTTGGAGGATGCTGCTCTACGCCGCTCTGGCAATGGTCAGCAAAAAGTGTCTTGCATATCACATTGTCTGGCATGAGTAGCCCACGCCGGGTATTGCGGCTTGATCCGATCATATCGGCATCTTCTATTGATTTTGGTATATCTTCCATCGTCAGCTGATACACATCTTTCCTTGTATTTGGCTGCCCATTTACATTATTGCAATCACCTGAATGGCTTCCTCGATTCATTTCAAGCTCGAAATATTGACTATTGGTTTCTAGCATGCTGTCCATTTCTGCTTCTGGTGGTAAGCAATTTGCTCCGCTAGATGAGCTACAACTGCTGCTGCTATTGGTGTTGACTATAGAGCTGTTGCCTGAGGATCCCAAGTTGTGAAAAATTGCATTATCTTCATTCCTCGATGTAGCAGATACAAAGGGCTCATCGTGATTATTTCTCGTCAACAGAAAAGTTTCAAAACTTGGAATTGTGTTCACCGATTCATTTAGGGATTCTAAGGTCAAGCCCGTCGTATCCCAGTTGCCATCTTGACAGGCCACCGATAAAGATTTGGGCTCCGCAGAGGACTCCCTTTCATAACAAGTTTTTGTGGTTTTTTCCAAAGCAAAGTTTTCGACATTTTGTGCTTTAGGATTCATGTTCATCCACAGCGGGGTGTTGCTACCTGGTGAGTCGTTCCGCCTGAGCTCGTGATCCAACTGAGCGGGTAATGAAAAAGTACTTTGTAGCTCATGATTTTGGAGATCGAAGCTCTGATTACTCCCCACATTGATGTTTTTGTGGTAAGGGAAATGCATCTGGTCTTCATCTGGCATTACTGTAGCCCTGAGCTCGCTGAGGCACAATCTATTATTCGGGCTTGAATCGAGCTGGGATATCGACACAGCATCATTAAGAACTACACTGAGATCCGAGTCGTCATGCTGATCTGCTACTGAAGCTTTGTTGTCTAAACCAAAAATTGATCTCTTTTGTGCTGGTGTGTAATAAAACAAATTATCGAATGTTGTGTCACTGGTATCACAAGGTTGAAAAGCGGAGTACATCTCTTTTGAGCTTTATTTTTATAGGTAATTTGAGTAAATTGATTCTTGTATTGCGATATTTTAGCTCCAAACTTCACAAATTGATTTTAGCTTTTGACAGCGCCATGCCAACTCGCGCCCGCAAGAGTATGTCTCGTTTTACTCCAAATGCCAAAATAAAATACTGCTTATAGCTTACCAAGATGTACTTGATCTGTTGTTTGTGATGATTTTTTCAAAATATGCGCTCCAAAGTGCTGCCAGACTGGCTACCTGAGCGACGAGCAACGATGCGAGGCAAACCCGAGCGAGTCTTTCTACCGCTAGTGTTTTCCACTAATATATTTATTAGTGTCTGTTACTAGCAGCAATCAAATCTACGTCACTGGGAGTCTGAAAAAACTTCAGTGGCTCAGACTAATCAGTTAAAATGCAATCTAATAGAGTTTCTTACAAGAAGATTCAGCTCGCTCCTCTCGATAGTCCCAGGAGCTCCTAGCAGGACAGCTTATTGCAAAAAACAATTTGAAGCGAAATTCTGGTTACAAGAGTAGTTGTTCAGATGTACAATCGTGGCGAACAGGTTGCTTTTATTCCAAAATGCATGATACTTAACATTCATATGTCCATTTTCTATTTAGGAATTCTGCCAGCTGACCAAGCCATTTCACAGCTAAAAGATGCTTGATTGGGTTTTAATGGTTACTCTTATGCGAGAATCTTGAACACTAGGTATCTTGTAGTGGGTGCTATAGGGGACTACGTTGTTTTAATGCTTACCTTAGTGGAAATTGGAGTACAACCACAAATCACCCACAAAGATAACCGTGGATTTGCCTAATGCGCTTGTGTGTATTTTGAGCATTACTTCGCCCTGAGTCTTTGCTGCCTATGTTGAAAAAAGTAGATCGTAAGAAACAACAAAGACGGCTTTTTAGCTACGGCGAACTTTCTTCGAAAGAGGCGTTCAAACAACATTCTTACTTTCAGTAGAACTCATTGAGCTCAAGGTATGTTTCCGGCAACATTATTTATCTGTGTATTTTTAAAGCGGAGTGTTGTAGAAACGGGCAGCGTTTAATGCTCAAAGAAAAGGGCCACACAGGCTCGAAGCAAAAAATCAACGTAGCTTAATAGTTGAAAATATATTCAGAGAGTCAAAGCTAGAATTTCAAAGATTTATTTCTCAGATTATCGAAAGCTCGAAAATGCGATTGGTTCTCGTCCGTGATGTCGCGCTACTTCATGCTATAACTACGCGGCTGAACCATTATCACCGAGCACCAAAATTGCCCGCCTACTAATTTAGCACTCTTTAGACAACCACGCGTTCGCCAAAATGTCTATTGTGTCACTGTTGAATATAAGCGTGCTGAACAATCCTGCACCATTTTCGGAACCCTATAAGTTTGAAATTACGTTTGAATGCTTGGAACCTTTGAAAGATGGTAAGTGCCAAGGAAATAGTACCAATAGTGATGAATCACATTACTGACAATGCAGATCTTGAATGGAAGTTGACATATGTCGGATCCTCAACAAGGTAAGTTGGGCAAAACGATGAATACAGATAGCATTATTTGAGCCCTGATAATTAATACTCAGTTTTGAACATGACCAAGAATTGGACTCTTTACTGGTTGGGCCGGTTCCTGTAGGTGTGAACAAATTTGTATTTGAGGCCGACCCACCATCTCCTGACTTGATTCCTGCCAATGAGCTCGTTAGTGTGACAGTAATATTATTGTCATGTTCTTATTCGGGAAGAGAGTTTGTGAGGGTCGGATATTACGTCAATAATGAATACGACAGTGAGGAGCTACGAGATAATCCCCCGACGAAAGTGCAGATCGATAGGGTGGTACGAAACATATTAGCTGAAAAGCCACGGGTTACGAGATTTAATATTTTATGGTTAGTATCAATCTTCAAGGTTTGCTGCCGCCCCATATCAGCATTCGAGGGCTGTGGAGTATAATAAATCGAAGCTAGATGCACTAACTCTATATTTTAGGGACAATGATGGTGAGCTTAACGAATTCCCACCAGAGCAGCCAGAAGCGGATCTTGGCGAAGATGATGAGGACCAATACGGGGCTGAAGAGGAAGAAGAAGAAGAGGAGGAGGAGGAAGATGAAGAGGAAGGGGATGGAGAGGGTGAAGGAGATGCAGAAGAAGATGATGATGAAGAGAATGACGGTGCAGAAGCAGACGAGGATGTACCAGATGCTGCTGATAATGACGAAGGAGACTCGCCGAAAACGGCGCCCGAAGAAGATATTGAAGAGGATATCGAAGAAGAGGACGAGGAGGACGACGAAGAGCCAGCCTCTGTAGACAATCAGTCTACAGAATCAAAATAGATAACGTCCGATTTTTCGCTGTATTATTTATGATATAATTATAAAATCTCGTTGCATTCAGCAATATAAACTGATGAGAAGAAAATTTAGTAATAAATCTGAGCTTTAGTATCGTGGTGTCTCGTCGGGTCAATCTAATATGTGCCGTACTCGGCACCAATGCCTTCCAATACCTATAGTGAATAAGCCCATTCCACTATGATCAATAATCAGTCCGTGAGTAAATCCCGGAGTCTTGGCATTAATGCTAATATTTGGACGTTTCAAGTCCGCTTTATTGGACGGTTATTTAGCTACACAGAGGCTATCCACAGACAATAAGTACGTCATAAGATCATTTAAATAATGATCATGTTCCGGTCATTACCTTGATAAAAATCTTGGACATCACACTTCTTCAACTCTATTTCTATTTCGAGTAATTTTTCAGATATTTTGATTTGATCAAATCTTCTTTATTATACGGCTGTGCACTTTGAATCACATTCTACTTCAATATGAATACCACTTACCCTTCGGTTGAATACCTTGTTGGTGCTGAAACGCTTGAGAAGCAAACACAGGGAAGCGACTGTTCTTCTACGACTCGGGTTGAGAAAGCGGCCTGTGGATCATCGTCCGGATCGAGTATTTTATCGGAGCCGACCTCCGAATCGAAAAGTTACCCATTGACTACTATGACTGCCATCGAGGAAGAGGTCAAGAAAAGGCACCGAAGTTTCATGCCGAGATTATTTTCCAGAAAAAAGGCAGATGCTCCTAATGAAAATGGTTCTTCTAACTTCATGGGTGCACCTTGGACAACTTTCAAGCAATCTGCCAAGAAGTACTTGAAATTTGTGGGCCCTGGTATGATGGTGTCTATTGCATACATGGACCCGGGAAATTACTCGACTGATGTCGCTGCTGGTGCTCAAAAAAGATTTGCTCTTTTGTTCATGGTATTTTTATCGAATATATTAGCTGTCTATTTACAAACACTGGCTATTCGATTGGGCACTGTTACTGGCCAGGACCTGGCAGTAAATTGTCGTCGTCACCTCCCCAAATATGTCAACTGGGTGCTTTACATATTTGCTGAAGCGGCCATTATGGCCACTGATATCGCTGAAATCATCGGAACTGCCATTGCCTTAAACATTCTTTTAAAAATCCCCTTAATTGCTGGTGTTTTTATCACCATCATCGATGTCTTTGTCGTCTTATTAGCATACCGACCTGGGAGAGGAATGACCACCGTGAGAATCTATGAATACATGGTCGCATGCCTATTATTTGGTGTAGTCATTTGTTTTGCAATTGAGCTAGCACACATTCCTAAGCAAAATGTCGGCCACATTTTCCGGGGATACGTGCCGTCTTCCGAAGTGATCTCCGGTGACGGCTTATACCTTTCCTGTGGTATTCTTGGCGCTACTGTCATGCCACATAGTTTATATTTAGGCTCCGCTCTCGTACGACCAAGAGTTCAAGAGTATGATCAAATCCATAACTATGAAGGAGATGCTGTCGATTTCGAAGATATGGATGAAGAGACCGAGGATGCTGTCAATGAAAAGTACCAGCCAAGCCATGCAGCAATCAAATATGCCATGAAATACTCGACGATCGAAGTTGCTGTATCTTTGTGCACGCTAGCTCTTTTTGTCAATTCAGCCATCATAGTCGTGGCTGGTTCTACACTTTACCAAAACTCCGAGGCTGCTGACGCAGATCTTTACTCCATCTACAATCTCCTTCGTGATTTACTTTCTCCCGCTAGTGGAATTGTTTTCATGATCGCGCTTCTCTGTTCTGGTCAATCTGCAGGCATCATTTGCACGATTGCTGGACAAATTGTTTGTGAAGGCCACATTAATATGCATATCCGACCATGGATACGAAGAATTATCACAAGACTGATAGCTTTAGTCCCATGTATCATTGTTGTTGCAATTGTCGGAAAAAACGGGCTTTCAGCTGCTTTAAATGGCTCTCAAGTTGCATTGTCAATTCTATTACCATTTTTGTCTGCTCCGTTGATTTGGCTCACCAGTAGTAAGAAAGTCATGTCTGTGGCTGTCTCGAACTCTACTGACGGAAATCGCATAGTTGATATGTCCAATGGTTGGTTGTCTAGATTGACTGGCTTGAGTATATGGTTATTTATTGCCATGCTGAATGTGTACTTGATTGTTCACTTAGGTATGTATGGCTCGTAAGCAAATTATCTTTCCTATGGCATAGCGTAGTTAGTATTGTGGGGGATCTCATTTATTTTACGGAATTTTAGATAACAATAAATATTAGATGCCTTCAACCGGTGATACAGGCTGTTATGCCAATGAGCAGCATTCCAATAAAAGCATAAGTGATTGCAGCACTCTGCTGTGATCCAAAAGCTATACAAGAGCCAAACATTTGCAACCCTATAATGGACATAAATCCTGCAGTACCACAAATAATACATCCGAAAATGAAGTCCGTTTTCTCCTCTGCAAGGCTATTTCTTAGCAGGTGCTGGGCAAGCACGGCTCCAATGGGCTGGCTGCAGCCCCCTAAGATGATTGAGATTCCTACAGCTAGCCATCGGTTGCTCAAGGCCAAATAGAGCGGAAATGCAATTGTAAATCCTTCAATGTAATTGTGAATAGCCAAGGCCAGAAATACACTGAATCCTAGCTGTTTATCAGCATGAGTAGTGGCAAACGTCAGAAATCCTTCAGGTAATTTATGTACACAAATTGCAAGAGCAGTTTGAATACCAATTGATAAAAGATGCGAATATCTACTCAGCACGTGATGATGATGATGCTCATGAGTATCTGATTCATGATCTTCGTCAAAATCGTCATCTCCGCTCAATTCGGCAACATTGACAATATCGACAGAAGGGCCTTCCAAAGGACGATGAATATCAACGGGATCATCAGATTTACAGTCACAGCTGTTGATATATGAATAACCCATGCATTTTCCAATCGAAGGTTTGCCCCTTAGTCTCTCAACAGTCTTGTCAAGTATAGTCACCTTTTTTATTGTACCATGGTCATTTAGCAATAGAGGAGTCGTTTCCAAACTATGATTTTCATGTTCGTCATGCGAATGTTCATGTACATCCGAATGCTCATAAGAGTGATGACTATGCTCGTTGCCCTGACCGTGGCTGTGGCCATGGCCATGCTCTGGATCCGATTCGTCATGAATACAGTGAACTACACTCTGACTAGTCAAGACGTGAAGCAACCAATTGAACGCAGCACAGATACTGGCACCTGAAATATAGGTCACTAGGAGAGAAATATTTGCAGCCTTAGGTGAACCTTTCAGCTCAGGACTATCTAGGAACTGTGCGAGCCCTCTCGGTAATAGACGATAGAGTGCAGTGAATAGCATGACACCGCTGGAAAGACCCAAACTAACAGTCAAAGCTAAATTATTGCCTTCAAATTTGAACCGACTTGAAGGTACGAACCACCGCCAAATAACGTCTGCAAATATGATGAATGACCCGCATATACAGGCACCTGACGAAGCTAGGACAAGAATCCAAGCATCCTTATCAGTATCGTCCAGTACATGATACATAGCAGCTAATGGATGTGTATGAGTGTATATCTCAGATAGCTTTCCAATAATCGATAGACAAATATCTATTGGTTGTAGTGTATAAGTGACAAGTAAGTTATATGATCCACGGTTCCAAGACATGGTTTATCGCTCATGGTGGCGCGGCTGTAACGAACCGCCAAGGTCTCGACTTATTTAATGTGGTTCGAAGATCACAGGTAGTCAACGAGGAGTGCCCGAACTCCGTGGAAAATTGAGATTAAACAACTGGAGACAAAATAATATTTATTTACGACAATTACATGTTGGCACAATGATTTCGCCGTAGTAGCAATGTGGTGCCCTGGGTCGAAGATACCAACAACCAAGCTTATCATCCCCGATGATATGGGTGGTAGCCTCCTCCTCCGCGGCCGTATACACCCCTACCTCCTCGACCACGACCGCGCTGACCGCTTCGAGGCCCAGCAGGAGATCTGGAACGTCGATTTCGATAATCGTTATTTCGGTCTTCTTGGGCCCGACCTTTGAATCGATGGCCATTTCCGTTATTGCCCCGATATCCCCGGTCTCGATAATCATCTCGATCACCTCTACCATCGGTATCCTGAGAATGAGCTGCAGGCTCTGTAGGGATTTGCATAGAAGGTGTCTGCTTATCATCACTATTACCGTCACCAGGCTGTCCACCATCTGCGGAAGGAGTTGAAGCGTTGGCATCACCACTTGCAGCAGCCATTTGTTGAGCATACTGGGCGTACTGTTGCTGCATCATTTGAGGGTCCATTTGTCCACCTTGCATCTGCATCATCTGTTGCATCTGCTGCATGTACTGCTGCCATTGTTGATAATACTGAGACATCATGGCAGGATTCATGCCTCCCATATAATTCATTTGATTGTAGGCCTGCTGATTGGAGTTTTCAACTGGTTTAGCAGTCACTTCTCCATTCTTTGATCTGGGCTCGGCTCTCTTGACTTCGATCGGCTTATTCTTGAGAATCAAAAATTTCTCACTGACAATTTTCTCTACAGCTTTATCACTGTCAAATGTTACGAACCCAAAGCCTCGAGGCCGTCCTGTATCCTTATCCATCATCAACTGAGCATCAATGACCGTGCCATACTGCTCAAAAAAAACTCGGAAATCATCTTCAGTAACATCTCCGCCAACTCCACCTACGAAAATTTTGGCAGTCTTGTCTTGCTCTTCTCGAGGAATTGCTCTTTTAGGATCAATGATTTTACCATCCAAAAAATGCTCTTTTCTCATAACAGCATTAACACACTTGGGGTCCCGGAAAGTCAAGAAACCAAATCCTCGAGATCTACCAGTAGCATTATCTCGCATAACTGTACAATCTTCAACTTCACCAAATTGAGAGAAGTAATTTTTCAGACTGTCATCGGTGGTTTCCCAATTGAGTCCACCAATGAACATCTTGCCCTCATCCTTTGGAGGGATATATATGTTTCCCGTACTAAATCCACCAATCTCATGATTCACCTGGCCACCCATAGGAGGAGGTGGTGGTGGTGGAGCTCCGGTACCAGTACCTTGGACCTGAGGGATCATAGACTGAACAACAGGAGGCATAGCAAGAGAAGGTACATCAGGGGTGGGTTGTGTATCAGCAGTTGTAGGAGCAGTAGAAGCCAATCCCGAGCTTGCCAACGCAGATAAAGTAGCTGCGACGGAGGAGGAATCAGGCGCATCTGTGGAAGCAGCAGCACTGGGAGCAGCAGGGGCTGAGGCATCTACTGGTGCTGAATCAGGCTTTGCCTCGGTGGATTCTTGTGGCTTTGAGGAATCATCGCTGCTGAGTCAGTAAGATATTCAAAAATTAACAAATAAAAGTATGCTCTGCATCATGGAAAAGGCGTGCTAGAGACATGTATGGTCTTATGATAATTACTAGATGTCGTTAAAAAAATCGTCATCCTCGTCCAGGTTTGACATTTTTGAAAATTAAATAGGTTTCAATTGGCAGTCTAATCGTATAAATCCTAAGAATAAACAATTCTTACTTCTTATCTAGAATTCACTAGGATACTAGGCCTAAGATGGGTCAAAACCGCGTTGCTGATGTAGTCGTCCTAGCCGGCAATTTTCCTGGGTAAGTTTATTCAACACTTGCCTATCTCACTCTTTAATCAATCAGACAAACAATTGATAATCGTTCTTCTGTTGGTTCAAAACGCGATAGTACAATCACTGAATGCCACTGTCCAATTATATATGTCTGCCAAAGAAACACTCTTAAACAAGTGTATCACTTCCGGAATGATGTGTACAAGTGAAAAAACAGCAAGCTGACTTCCTGTTGACTTACCATTAGTTACCCGGTCTCATATGATCCGCTTTCTCGGTCACCAAAACCAATTACCATCGCAAAAAGCACGGCTGAATGCTCTCTGAATATTCTCGACTGAGTCTGAAAAATTACAAACAATTCAGAAAGAACAAATGAAATTTCTAATTCTTTTTGCACAGGCAAATGAGACTTTTCGGATAGCAGAGCTGCAGGCTCTGGCTGATCTTTACAAAATCTCAGTGGATTTGTCTGGCTACCACAAGAATAGTCCGTTTTTGCTTGTTGATCTACCGGATATTCCTACTGCTAAACAACTGGTTCAGCGCTCTATATTAGTACGTTCATTATTTGAGTTTTATGGAAAGGCAGAAGATCTGGATAGTTTGCATCAAGTCTTGAAAAGAGACTGTTTACCAGAGGTCTGGAAGCCATTTAAAAATTGCTCCTTCAAATTTGATGTCATATCTTTTCAGGGATCAAGAGAGAAAGCTGATCAGGTCAAAATGATCGAGTCATTTGAGTACCTTGGGTTTGAAGGGCCTATCAAAATGAAAAACTACGATGAGTGCTTTACTATTTTGGAGAACTATGACGAGACTACGCATATCGGGGAGATTCCCAGACTGAATACGATCTACTTTGCCAGATTTATTTGCGACTCTTCCAGAAAATTGGTAGAGAAATATGATTTGAAAAAAAGACGATATATTGGTACAACATCTTTTGAGGCCGAATTGTCATTGGTGACTTGCAACGTTGCAAAGTGTTCACCTGGAAAGTTGGTATATGACCCATTTGTGGGAACAGGCAGCTTTCTTGTTTGCGCAAGTGCATTTGGATCTTTAACTATGGGCAGTGATATAGATCCACGTACAATGCGTGGTAAAAGCATTAAAACCAACTTGGTTACTAATTTCAAACAATATGGCTTTGAATCGAAACTACTAGACACAATGACAATGGACTTTACTCACAATGCTTTGAGGCCCAATTTGAAAATAGACGCGATCATTTCTGACCCTCCATATGGTGTCAGAGAAGGTTTGAAAGTTTTGGGTTCCAAATTTGAAGAGCAGGCAGAGCAGCAAAGCCAAGTCGCTATAGATGGTGTACCAGCTTATCTTGCGGAGGGATACATTGCCCCCAAAAAACCTTATGCATTTTCAAAATTGATGACTGATCTGCTTTCGTTTGCCAATGAACGCTTGACTGATGATGGACGGCTGGCATTCTGGATGCCAACAGCTAACGAAGACATGCAAGAAAACAAGATACCGCGTCATCCAGGTCTAGAGCTCGTTTCCTATGGCATACAGGAGTTTGGCAAATGGAGTAGAGCTCTATTGGTTTATCGCAAAAGACGGGATCATGAAATCGTCGCCTTGGAGGGTATTTTGAAAGGAGGTCTCAAGCTCGATCCAGCAGAGGAATTCCGAGAAAAATATTTCAGAGGATTCAAACCAAAACAAGAGGATGCCTGATCATGTAGATAATGTACAAAGAAAAGTCACGAAACATAATACAATGATGTAAACTAACCATGCACTTTGAAATTTTTTTATAACTATTAGATTTTATTTCATTAACTGCTCTAAAATGTCTGCATTAGTTAGCATTGGCTCACATTATTGGTAATAGCTTCCTTCAGTGATTCTACTATCTAAATTCCACTTGATTGGATCATCAAGAAATCAGTTGTCCCTATCAAATGTTTCATCATTGAAAGCTCTTTTAGTGGTACTTACACTAAAGTAGTGTGGATAAAGGAGAAAATATTTTATCAAGTAGTTTGGTTTTGACCACCACTTCAATATGAGAGAGTATATCATAACACCGCTGATTGTCGGAGCATTTAGCGCCGTTGGAGGTAATTATATATGAACATTTTCAATTTATATTTTATTCTAACCAAAGGATATATGTTTTTCCGGCCACTTGTTATGTAAGTTAGCGTTCCTATAGTTGGTTCTGATTTGTATTAACAGTCTTCTTAAAGTGAGCAGTTGAGAAAAGACGGTAATTTGGATCCCAAAGTTACCGTAAGATTTGATCAGGAGGGCAATGAGCTCCCCGATATCCCAGAAGTTCAAACTCCTGCTAGTGTAGAAAAGTAAGCTTTTATTATTTGAAACATATGTACATAAATAAACAAGGAAATCTTTTATATGCTGTGTTACTTCGACATGGAAGCCATAAAATTGTTCGCTTTGATCTTTTGACGGGTCACCTTTCGTCTCTCATTTCGCATTATCTTTTCGGGATCGGTTTCCTTCTTCTCCATGACTGTCCAGAGCCATTCAGGATACTCGCTTTCTGGTAATGCTACTGGGTCTTCTCCATTCTTTCGTATGTTACAGCCTTTGAGCTTTGTTCCGGCAGGTGCAATAGATGCAATTTCATTGGTTTTGGCTTGAGCGGTTTTACCAGCAGTCGCAGTCGCAGTCGAGTTCAATCGAATGTGTCTTACACAGCTTCGCGTGACAAAGCCTGCCTGAGTTTTGATAGAGGAGATCATGATGTGGGTTGTGTGATGATTGAAATTTTACAGTCAATAAAACTTGGTGAAGCTGGCTGGAGATCACGTGATGGCAACAATAGAAGGAACTTGACAAACTCCGGTAAAATTTTATGATTCCATTTGCATTTAGCATATGTCGGATTCAATCGCTGTCAACTTTCTGGAAAGCATTATGACATTTTTGGAATATCGTAGATGTTCCGTATATGAATGCATGATTTGGAGGATTAGAGCGTGAAGGTAGAAGACTAACATTGCGCTCCAGCTTTTTACTGATCCGGGAACAATTTCGTCTCAATTCAATATTTCACTCTATTTTATGGCTTTTTTCAGCTGATATTTCAGCTGAATGTAGCTTGTCATTTTAGAAATCTGTGCTTCATTTCCGTTTTCCGATGCACGGCTATACCACTAGCTAGCATTGAAATATTTCGCTAAAAATATTTTTTTTGTCTTACCGTAAAATGGCGAAAGCAAAAAGAAGATCTAATGCTCGAAAGCGAGTGGAAAATAAGCCCCAAAGAGATTCTTCTCATGATGATGAAATTAGACAGAAAAAAATTCTGCCATTGATCGAGAAGCTGAGCTCCCCAGAAGCCGCTGAGAGGATAGTTGGTCTTGGCGCTATAACAGCAATGGCTGACGATTCTCATCTACGATTCTTGCTCCAAAAGGAGAAAATAGTCCCATTGGTCATGACCAAGCTTCTCAAGGATTCGTCGGAAGAAGTCGTTGCAGAGGCTTACGGTCTACTTAGAAATCTGGCTGTCGAGGAAGGTTACGATGTAGCTGTGTACATGTTTCGACAGAATATTCTCGACTATGTGAAAGACATTCTTGTTGTAATTGAAAATAATTACGGAAAATTGGCTGACAAGGCTCAGATGTTGGAATGTTTGGAAAACGTTTTTGGTTTGTTAGCAGCTCTCATGAGCGTCGATGATCAGATCTTTGACAAAATTCAAGCCTCTTTCACGCAACTTCCATCCTTCCTTGTCAAGGTTATCGAGCTCTGTGTTGCTAATCCGAAAGTCTTGGCCGGCAATCTTCTTGAAACAACCTTGGAACTTTGTTTTGCACTATCTGAAAGCAATTCCAGTTTTTTTGTTGCTACCGACGACTTTGATTTTTCAAATCTTGTACATCAAAAAAACCCTTCTGTCAGGGTTTATGCTTGTGGAGTGCTTTATAACAAGTTTGTGGAAAGCAAAATTCATAAGGCCATTAAATGTAATGACGATGTCCTTGAATCCATTCTCAACGTTTTTATGAATGTTTTCTCGTCCGTTGATATTAAGAGTGCTGAAGCACAGGTCAACTGCGAAATACCAGCTGGTACTCCAATTCCTAAAGCCAATGAAATCACGAAAAAAGCGCTCACTTCTCGCTCTCAAATCAATGCAGTTCAAATTGCACTCGAGCTGACTGCGGCCGTCTCAGAAACCATCGAAGTGGATCCTGCAAAGGCTCATGGTTTACTTGCAAGTGATGATCATGAAATGGAAGAGGAAGAAGAAGAAGAAGTTGAAGATGATGACGATGAAATGGACGACGATGTATATATCGAGAACTCTTTACAATTTGAAAATGACATTGACTTTGGAAGAGATGATTCGAGTGGTGAGGGAAAATCTGCTGTCCTGGAACTAATGCTAGGCTCACTTTTACCTGCCGTGGCTGGAGAAAGGATTTATTCATCTTGTACTTCAAGATCATTGGCTGCTCTTAATAACATATTGTGGACTCTATCAACACATTTAAAACTAGATAATGCCACCTACAAAAAATCTTTAGAGAATTTGTGGAAAGAATTGGTTCCTGAGTTGAGCCAAAACTCCACTGATATTGAAGCTTTGGCCTCAATACTCGGCTGCTTGTGGAATATAGCCAAAACGTTCGATGGTGCTGTACCTTTGGAACCCGTTATTAACAGTATAACTGGTAAAACATACGATCCAGTTTCCTACCTTGTTACAGAACAATACCGTCAAACAAGAGCAGTGTTTCCTCAAGATGAATGGGTCAACTACTCTGCCAAGGCCATTGGGTTTCTCTCTGTGGTGGCAATGGGTCAAAAGAATCTCGAGGTAACTAAAGTTATCACTGAATTTCTTGTCAAACTCTTACAGAGTGTCTCTGAGTTACCTCCCGCAACTATGTCCGACGCATTAAATGCAATCTTTGACATTTATGGAGACAAGGAGTATTTTTATGATGAGGAGTTGTTTGTCAGAGGGAAGCTTCTCGATTTCCTGGTTCAGATCTTACCTGCTGTCCGTAAGGTCACTAAGAAAGTAAATAAGAAGACTCAAGGACAACTGAGGGAAGTATGTGATCAGGCTACCATCAATCTCGCTCGTTTTATCGACTACAAACGAAAAGAAAGAGTCTGAAGAGTATATTATGCATGTAGTTGTTATTATTCGGCATTGATTTATAATTTGATATGTACATTTTTCATGAACTTGGCAGTCCGTCATCTCAGGGCGGCAACCATTATTAAAGTAAGAATAGTGTCTATCAACCCATTTTGTACCATGAGCCATGCCGCTGCGTAGAGCAGTTTAGGGGAAAACACTGTCCATATAAACAGATGATCTTTGAGAGCGATACAGGCACCCATGATGCCGATGACAGCTACTGAGAAAAACATATGAGGCAAGAAAATACGAGTTGACATCACATCGTTTCGCCTAACCAACTGTATACCTTCGACATGTGATTCGAATGCCATTGCAAGGCCTGCCATTGACCAATAAAGCGGGCCAATCCAGTTGCTGACAAAAGTCAAAATGCCAACAAACAATATGTTGTAAGATTCAACACCATTATAGGCATTCGATAAATCCACCGATGCCAGCGAATTGGAATTGCCAAATGCGAAAAATGTAGCATGCTGCAAAATCAAAATGAAAACCACTAGAAGTGCTGCAGCATCACGGCGATTAATCTTGTTACTCGCAAAAGATTTTAATAAATAGTGTCTCAATAAATTGAAGCAGATGAACAGCGGAATATTGCAAGTCCTTGTCTGGGTTGCCAAGAATACCTCAACCAAATATGATATTTTTGTTATACTCCTTTTCGATTCAGTAGGCTGCAAATAAACCTCTGTCAATTCATAAAACAAGAAGCCTCCTACCGCCAAAAAACACAAGCGGGCCATTTGTACAAGACGCTGGGCGATGTCACCATCTTGAGGTACGACAGTATGTTGAAGGAATGAAGGAACATATTCGCCATTAGCCAGTGCCATGTTGACCTTGAACACAAAAGAAGCCAATACCGTGAAAAGGCTTGCAATAAACTTCAGGACACCACCATTTCCATTCCATGTTTTTGCAAACAAGAAGCTATAATAAGCCATTATAAGAGCCCATAGGTAACCACCGTTTCCTTCCGCAGTCAGAAATTTAGTCATGTCGAAAGCTCCCGCGTACTTCTGACCAGTTTGATTCCATCCACGGATAACTCTTATGATTGCTAGACATACAATCCAGTTATTACTACTCTTAAACCCTTTTCTTGCTGAAATGACGTATATCCAAGCCAAAAATCCTGTCACCGCCCAATACCAAAACTGATGCTCTTCCTCGACCAAACTGCTTGCAAACATGGTACACAAGTATACTAGGGAAAGCAAAATTGAAAGAAACTTAAGTTTCTTGGAAAAGTCCACACTCATCAGGGCAGCTGTAGATATACCAGCAGCTACAACTTCTAAAAGCAGCCCAAATACCATATCTTTCAAGTTGTAAGTGCTTGAGGCACGCGACAACAAACTTTGACACTCCCTCAAAAAATCATGTACGACTTTCGTGTCAGTAAACCCTTTCTCCGATGCTTCTAATTGCGACCATCGTAGCGCAATTTTCTCTATCTGTGACAACTCGGCTAGTTGATCCACTCTTATATTCTTTGGCACATCATAAGTTGCGGCCATAATGCTTTTAATTTGTCTAGCGTTCTGTTCCAATACATTGCGCAAATCAGTAGGACTCCAAAGACCCCAAAAGACCTGAGGGATAACACCAAGGGAATTTCTAGGAATTGGAAAATCAAGCATAGCTGCCAGCGAAGGAATAAGATCAGCTTGCTGGATTTTCTGATAGTAGTGGAAATCCTCATCAGAAGTCTTTGCTGGTGCAGATAAGCCCAGGTCAAGTGATGAAAACTTCTGACTCAGCCAGACCATCGCAGCTGAGGTCTCTCCGGATGACGAACCACCGTGGTTTCCTGCTTCATTCATTCCGTGATCACCAGCAACAACAATCAGAGTATCCTCCTCGACTCCATCAAATACTCTTTTGATGATTGAGTCCATTTCTTGCTGCTTTTTGGGCATAAACGGAGATAAAGGGCCTCCTTTATGACCAATGTGATCCAGGCCCAAATAATGCAAAATCAAAACATCGGGCTGAGAGCTGAGCTCTTGATCTAAATGCCTAGTCACGTTATTATCTACCTCAGTAAAATCAGAAACAAAAAAAGACGCAGTACCATCAGTTTCGTCAAACATCTCAGGAAACAGTTTGATCCAAGTATCATCTCCAAACATGTGGATTGTCTTCTTTTGCTGCTTCAATTGATACAACCAAGTATCTTGCCCAGATAGAGTACTAGAGGTGTCATCCTCGGCTATATTAAGAATTGCGTCCAAAAAATTAGGTGTCGATCCAGACGTCAGACCTTTGATTCTGGGAAGCGTGACTGTCGGAGGAGTTGAAAATGCCGTAAATGGAACGCCAAATCCAGACTCAATCATTCCATGGACATGTGGCATGTTAGAAGAGGGTCCAAACATGAAATCGCTTCGCATAGCATCTATCACTATGAACACCAACTTGTTGAACACCGGTTCTGGGAATTTTGAGTCGTGATCTGGATAATAGCGACCATAGCCAGGTAGCAGCAGCTTCTTCGGGAAAAAGCCTCTAGTAAATAGCAAGAAACCACAAACATGAAACGACAATATGAAACATAATGCAACCAGCCTAATAATGAGTCGCATTGTAAATTGGCCGACGCTTATACAAGGTCTAAGATGAAATATTGTGATGTTCAAAAGGCCATCGTATCACAGTCAGTTACCAGCGTGGGTGTGTGCACGGCTGCATATATGATCCAAAAGGCTTGTGCCCCGCGAATTGCTAGGCAGTCTTCTATTTTGACGGTAATCTAGCTACAAATTACCCAAATGAAAGAGATTGAACAAATATGAGAAAAGGAAGAAGCATTCAAACACGGTAAAAGGAATAATAAGAGAAGTCAAGGGAAGCAAAGGAAAAGGTTCAGTTAAGATTCTCAAGTTAGATGGAACTATAGATGTCTCCTGGTGGGATTTCTCAGTGTTGAGAGTGGGAGTAGTTAGCAGTGCAAACAGGTAGGTAACCTTCAGTCCAACCGAACCACATCCAGACCTCACTGCCAGTAGAAACGGGCTCTCTCAAGCACTGCACTCGGCAGGAAAGCTTTCAAAATTTGTGAATAGAATGGCTGACTCTACGAGAGCTCGAGCATATTCGCATACAAGAACAAACAGTAGTTCATCGGCTTCTTCGGGGCCCAGCTCCCCTCCGCCATCGTCGGATTTTGGGCTACCTTATCCGTCATATTACAAATCCCCGGGTTCTAGAACGGACAACAGTAGTGATACCTCCTCTGTGACATCTCAAGGCTATCAGTATTCAACATCAGAAGCCGCTGCTGCTGCCGCACTCAAAAATGTGAAGAGTGTGCAGATAACTTCTGCAAATAGGCTACGTCCTCTGCCGGAGGACGGAGCGGATTACTCAAATACCTCTGTATTGGGATCAGCATCATCTAACAAGAGCGGATCAGTCAGTGGACAATCAGGAAACAAATTGAGCAATGTCGCCGCGACTGCTGCAGCATTTGCATCGAGGCCTAAGGGTGGGATGTTCAATCGGCAGAAGGCCAGACAGCAGAATCATAGCAACGGAAATAGCTCATCGAATTCTACAGGTTTAAAGCTTGGTAGTCTTGGGTCAAGCACTTCGGCTAGTGGCTTTGGCTTGAGTAAGAAAAAGGCTACTGATTTGACTATTCAGACAACGATACCACTACCGTCTAGACCTTCATTATCGGAAAAGTCGCCATTGAGCCGACCAAGTAGGGAGTTGGAGCGAATTGCGTCGATCGCTTCTCTCAGTACTGCAGCACAAGACTCGGAAAAGCATAAGCATCATATATCTTTTCTCACCCGAAAAGAGACATATGGAAATGTCTTGAGTAGCTCATCCTCCAACAGCAAATTGATATCAGAGCAGGGCAGCATATATTCTTTCAATCCTTCATCGCCAGGGATCTCCATGTTGGAAATGAAAAATGTTGGTACCAAGGAAGATCAGGATCAGATCACCGAGGGTACGTGGGCATTATTGTGCAATCGAGTGACACCTCTTTTCTCGGGTGAGGAATTGAGAATTCCAATCGAGGATTTGAATTCACTTGTTAGAATGCATTTACAGTTTCTTGTTCAAAGAGGGGGTGTTGCAAAAGAGATCATTGGCGAGCTACAAACTTTCCTTCGATTGGGCATGTGCACAATGGATCTGAGTGGAAATGACCTATACGGGGCTGATCTATTGGTTTCACTAGTAGAGAACTGGTCTTACTTTTTTACTAAGATATATCCTTACTTACAGGCGGTTTTTTTGCCCCTGCAAATGGAATTCGCAGGGCAAGGTAAGGTCTTGACAGGCTCTATTTCTCAAGAATTTTGGGGAATGCTTCTCGAGAAAAAGGATGATTTGAGCACGAAAAGATTCATCCTTATTGCATACAGGGACAATATTGTGATACCCATAATATCTCAACTTGAAATAGCTTTGTCACAGATATATTTGCATACTGGGCACGACATATCCGGCCCCGATTTGGCTGTTAGAGTCATGCAGTGTGCCAATGTTCTAGCCAGTATACAATCTGGAGATGAAAATCAAGCTTGCATTGAGAGGTTGGTGAGTACTCTGAGAAGCAACTGGCTAAGTGGCTCTCGGGGTATCAAGGATCGACGAGGCTTCGTTCCCCAGAAAGTATTTGCCGAAAACATGCTATGAGCCATAAGTTAATAAGTTAATGAGAAATGTTGAAATGCGATTGTTCCCCCTGGTTTTGTTTTTCTCGTATTGCTGCTGGGTTATCACCTTATTCGAATAAAGTCTTGTATTAGAGGCCAAAATTCTTCATGTTCTCTAGTTGTCTCAAAAGTTCTTCATGGGATGCTTTGCTTTGAACTTCTTCTGCTACTTTGAGCTCTTTCCGATGCTGGGCAGCTCTCTCTTTCTCTTTCTTTTCCTCAACTGTACTCTGCAGCATATCCATCAGGCCAGCATCCAGCTCTGCTCGTAGTTGTGAATCCCGCAGTCTAGTGCCCTTCTTTTTTGAAGAAGATACTGAAGGTTTCTTATTGACTTTCTGGATAGTGCTTTTTCTAATTTTTTGTGCCTTGGCCATTTTGTTATGTGAGTTTGTTGTTGAATTTCAGCTCCACAGAATTGAATCGGAAATATTCATAGACTGATGTGCGGCTGAAATAAATTTTTTATAGCATCTGAGATAGCAGTTGCAGAACATCGTTATTTTACACGAAAAAAATGCCGTCAACCAATAATAAGGAAAAGCCTTGGGATACCGATGATATAGATAAGTGGGCTATAGAACCTTTTACTGCAGAGGACAATAAGTCTGGAGATGCTTTTCTTGAGGAATCTTCATTTGCTACGCTATTTCCAAAGTATCGTGAAGGATACCTGCGAGAAGTTTGGGCAGATGTAACCAAATCATTGGATGCTAAGGGTATTGCTTGTGAGCTGAATCTGGTGGATGGTTCTATGACTGTTAAAACCACTAGAAAAACATTTGATCCTGCTGCTATTCTGAAAGCTCGAGATCTTATTAAGTTGTTGGCTCGATCAGTGCCATTTCCTCAGGCGGTCAAAATTTTACAAGATGATATTGCTTGTGAAGTTATTAAAATCAGCGGACTGGTCACAAACAAGGATCGGTTTGTGAAGCGGAGACAACGACTACTTGGCCCCAATGGTAACACTCTCAAGGCCTTAGAGTTGCTTACCAAGTGTTACATCTTGGTTCAAGGAACTACTGTGTCTGCTATGGGACCTTACAAAGGTCTCAAAGAAGTTCGACGAATTGTTGAAGATTGCATGAAAAACATCCATCCTATATATCACATTAAGGAACTGATGATCAAGCGGGAGCTTGCTCAGAACCCTGATTTGGCTCACGAAGACTGGAGCAGATTCTTGCCTCAGTTCAAGAAGCGTAACGTCGCACGAAAGAAGCCTGCAAAGGTGCGGGATACTACGAAGAAAGTTTATACACCATTTCCACCTGCTCAACAGCCTAGAAAGGTTGATTTGCAGATTGAGAGTGGTGAGTATTTCTTGAGCAAGAAGGAAAAGGAACAGCAAAAGCAGGATGATAAGCGAGAGAAGAGAAATGCGGCCAAGGACGAAAAAGCAAAGGAAAGGAGCAAAGATTTCATTGCCCCTAAAGAAGCTCAATACAGTATTACTGGTGAAAAGCGAAAGAAGAGCAGCGATGACGACTCTAAGGAGAAGGATAGAAAGGACAAAAAGGACAAGAAAGAAAAGAAGGACAAAAAGGAAAAGAAGAGGAAAAGCGATGACGATAAGTCTGATTCCAAGAAGAAGCGAAAGACCGAAAAATCAAGCGATTGATAATTATATGTAAAGAAAAATGCATTATGACGGTAACGTTTTGACATTCCTAACTCTTCAATTCATTTCACACCAAGGTCGGCCAGTGTCGATTTGGAATCGGCAAAGAGCTTTCTCGAGCCATAAGGATATCAAGGCCGCTATGACTATACCAGCAGAATCACTGACAGTGGTAGCACCCATGGCAAATTCTCGCTCCTTAGGAGGAACGGACTCAGATACCAGCAGAAAAGTATTGACATAAGCAAGACCCCCCAGTAATCCCTCGTAGAAGATCAATCCAAACATAAGATATACGTTGGGAATAACTACATAAAGCGATTGTAGTATGCAGATAAAAAGATTGATCAGTTGTAAGAAGGCGGGTGCGTATAGCTTACGCACTCTGAAAAAGGGAGATGAGGATCGTGATATGAATACTCCTAGTTGATATAATGTACCATAGGTAACATAGACATCCCTGAAGCGAGAAAATGGGAGCTCTTCAAGAGGAAATAACAGAGTGGGAGAAATACCTTGATTGATAACATATTCACCAATGTACACCAAAATTAGTGGCAGCATGTATGGTAAAAAAAGAGGATACACTCTAGAAAATGTGGCTTGAAATCCAGATACATGATTCGGGTTTGTGGATGTGGAGTCCTCTGGTTGACCTTCAACAATGACCGAGGGAGCTTCACCAACGACTCCATCCTCTTCAATGGGCTGATAGCTTTGAAATTTATACTTTTCAGCAGGGCTTGGCAGTACACCGCCATAAACCACAGCAAATAGAAATGGAATCACGCTGAACATTACTAAGGCGTCCGTAGTACTCAGTCCAATCCAAACAGTTAGGACAAGAAACACAAATGATCCAGCGAGACCAGCAGCACCAGTGCCTGAACTGAATCCAGCCAAAGCCCATTTGTCGTAATAATGAGTCAATTGAAGAAATGTTGTTTCTCCCATTCCTGATGACAAACTAGCAAGAATAATTCCCGATAGCTTCAAAAACAGAGCATCTGAGAATGCAATGATCAACATTCCGAAGAAACTCAAAGCAACCAGCATTCCAATTCTGAAATTGTATGGGATTTTATGAATGAAAAATGGCGCTGTAAGCTTGAAAATAAAGCTTGGCATGACGTCCGCCAGTAAAATGATTGCTTTAGGAGCAGAAGGTCCGACCAAGTCGACAGCTGCTGATAAGATCACAACGTAAAGAACATTATTCACCAGGCCAAAAATCCAAAAGCATAAAAAAATGAGACCCTGAAAGGAAAGTTTTAGATTCATTTCGTGATGTTTGGAAAACCTGCTTGATCCGTAAAGATAGAGCTTCTCAGAGGTATTAAGCGGGTGTCGATGGTTAACCTTAAGCACCCCGCTATCCGAATCAATCGAATATCACGTGACTTAAATCCTTGTAACATTATAGAAGCATTGACTTGGTTTTTCGTACCATAAAAAAGTTCCAATTGTACTTCTGGGATATTATTACTTTTCCTGATTCTGTTTCAATCTTTGAATTATTTTCGATTCTCAGTGGTTCCTGATACTGGCGAAACTTTCCCGCATCTTCGCACTTACCAACATCTTCTCAACATAAACTTATGAACAATGCAACCATCGCAAAGACATAAGAAGTACGATAGACAGCTGCGTCTTTGGGCTTCAAATGGTCAGGATCGGCTGGAAGGGGCCCGAGTGTGCCTTTTAGGGTGCTCTACTGTTGGAACCGAAGCTTTGAAGAACATCATTCTCCCCGGGATAGGCCATGTCACTCTCATTGACAGCAAGATGGTATCGCCAGAACATCTATCTTCTAATTTTTTTCTCAGAGAGGCCGATATTACTCTTAGAAGATGCAGGGCAAGCATGCCATTGCTGCTGGAGCTCAATCCGAGTGTGCAGGTTGAGTTCATTGAAGAAGATCCGAAAGTTGTATGTACCAATAGAGATGTCAACTTTTGGGAACAGTACGATCTCATTGTGATTGGAAAATACGATCCAGATGTTTTTGGAATTTTGAAAAGAATGGTTTACTCGTTAAACATTCCCATAGTCGTGTTAGATTCTGTCGGGTTTTACGGAATGGTGGAGATTTGCGTCAAGGAACACACCGTGATTGAAAGCCATCCCAATTCTTTAATTGATCTCAGATTAGACACTCCTTGGAAGGGGCTTTCCGAATATGCTGCTAGCTTTGATCTTAATTCTATGTCACCTGAGGAGCTTGATCATGTCCCTTATGTCGTACTGTTACTAATTTATCTGGAAAAGTGGAAATGTACGCACGACGGTAACATGCCATTGAATTTCCAAGAACGTAAAGAATTTAAGCAGCTACTTTTGAGCGGTATGAAGGGACCTGATAATGAAAATTATCAAGAGGCCGTCGCTGCTGTGTGGAGAATATCACAATCTTCTTGTGTCTCTGAGGAAACTTGGAATATCCTGAACGATCCTCAGGCTGAAAATATAAATGCAGACACTCCTGTATTTTGGGTACTGGTAAATGTACTCAAAAAATTTGTTACCAATGATCCTGAGAAGAATCTGCCGTTGTCTGGTGTTCTTCCTGACATGAAGGCTAGCACCAAAACTTATGTTGACCTGCAACACGTTTATCGCCAAAAAGCAAAACATGATTTTGAGACTTTCAGGGACTTATATCAAAGTACTCTGAAATCTCTTGGTAACGTTTCCGAGGACAGGTACCTCACTGATGAAGATATTGAGACATTTTGTAAAAACTCCAGGTACATCAGAGTTGTGAGAGGAAGACTTGTCAATGACGTGCATACAGCAAACCAGAGAGTTGAACATTCTGAATGGGCTGAAACTTATGCTGCAATTATTGCATTAAGAAAATTTGAGGCGGAAAACCTAATCATTCCTACACTTGATGATATCCAAGCACTGAGAGAACTAACCTTAAAAATATTACAGCAAATTACTGGGTCATTCAGCGCAGTTAATGATAGACTTGATAGCGTTTTAAAAGAGTTATTAAGATCTGAAGGGGTGGAATTTGTCAACATCTCTTCTTTAATTGGGGGAATAGCAGCACAGGAAATCATCAAACTGATTTGCCACCAGTATATACCTCTTGACGACGTTGTTGTCTACAACGGTATTATAAGCAGTACTGGTAATTTCAAATTGTAACGTATTCAATCATCATTTAATTGCATTAATAAATACCATGCTATAGATCATCAAAAGCAGCAACGCTGGCTTCCTGCTTCTTCTGCTTCTTCTTTTCTTGTATCACTTTTTTCCAGTCTTCTTCTGCTTCTGAGTCTGAATCGCTTCCTTCTTTCTCAGCCAGCTCAGCGGCTTTTTTACTGATACCTCTTCGCTTGCGCTTCTCTCTTCTTTCGCTAGCCCTTTCCTTTCTGTCCAACTTACCAGACCAGGCTTTATTGGCATCAGAAGTCAACTCCTTCTTTTTGATTTTTTTATTCTCTTCCTTTTGTGCCTCTTCCAAAGCTTCTAGTCTTGCTGTCTCTTGTTGTTTGTTGCTGTAGCTGTAATTGTCCATATCGACAACTTCTCCTAGCCATCCATCAGTAGGGATATCTTCCCGATCTTTTAGCTCTGGCATTCGGGGTAAGCGGAGAAGCTGATAGGCTCTTGCCACCTCTATGATGTCCAGGCTTTGCACTCGAAAAATGGATGTTGCAGTGTGTTTGGCATAGAATCGAATATAAGATAAGAAAGATTTCAATGCCAAATCATTATGTGCTCGATCCTCTAAAATCCAAGCTCTTATTTCGTCTTTTCGCTCGTACTTCTTCATTGACGCTAAGTCGTCATCGCTCACAAGAGAGGTAGACAATTTCACTTTTCTGATTCTCAAAAAATCGACATAATCCTCCTCACGCCCTTTATGCAAAAAGACAACAGCCTTTCCATGTGCCCCTGCTCTTCCTGCTCTACCTGCACGATGAGTAAACATGTTGGGGTCATTAGGGGGATCGTGCTGGATAACCAGCTCGACTTCAGGAATATCTAGTCCACGCGCAGCAACATCTGTAGTAAGTAAAATACACTTGCCAACCGACTTGGAGAATTTCTCCAGAGTATTATGTCTTGGCCCAGGAGGCAATTTACCATGTAACGAATACAAGGTGGGAAAGTCTTCGTCAGCATATTGAGATAAAAACTTCAATAATGCATAGAAATAGTTGACACCAGTGCAAGTTGGAAGATAAACAATAGCTCTGTGATATTCTTCTTTCTCAAGCAAATGCATCATGAGGGGGAGTTTCATCTTAGGATCAATGGCATAGTAGCTCAGATCCAATGTAGCAGGTGTGGCTTGTTTCGACTTTCCAGAGCTGACCGATACCTTTACAGGATTTCTCAATCCAACCCTTGCAAGTTTTCCAACTGCATCGGAGATTGTGGCAGAAAAAAGACCAGCCCGCTTTTGTTTAGGCAAGTATGCAAGAATCTTGGATATCGTTACTTCGAACCCGAGATCGAGAAGACGATCTGCTTCATCCAAAACCAGCACATCCAAAGCACTGCATTTGACTTGAGTTGCCGTGATCAACTCTAACAGCCGCCCTGGAGTAGCTACTATAATATGGGGTTTATTTTTCAGAAATAGTGTCAAGTCAGCGTGGGCGGTACGTTGTCCACCAATCACAAGCTGTGATCTTAAAAGATTCTTTTCCTTCTTATCCTTTGGCCCAAGATCAAGCAAGCCACGCAAAACTTGGTCAATTTGCTCGGCAAGCTCTCTGGTGGGGGCTATGACTATTCCTAGCATGTAACCAGTACTAATGGTCTTGTAGTCAAGCCTGAGAATACGCTCAATCACAGGAATGAGGAATGAAATCGTCTTACCAGATCCTGTCACTGCTTCAACTACAACATCTTTATTTCCAGAGAATAAAGGGATTACTGAAGCTTGAACCGGTGTCATGTGCTCATATCCAAGGGTAGCAACAGCATCCAAGCTACAGGCATGTTAGAAAGCAGAAAAAACAAAACATAAATATAAATACTCACATCCATGGCGTCAAAGCGGGGACCAGTGAGCTCCAAGCTTGAGAAGTGACCATTGTTGTTTTATGCACGTTTCCAAGTTTTTCTGATCTGGTAAGCTCGTAAATAAAATATTTGTGAGCCGCATATCGTGAAATTTTCCATTGGCACACTATTTGATGTGGAGCGACATCTCGAATAGAATATTATTATCTTTCCGTCGCTTAATATCTAATAAAAAGGTTTTGAGAATGAGTGTACCAGAGAATTACAATGCTTGGAAAAAAGGCGATCTTATACGGCGGATTCAACAGCTGGAAGAGCACATTCAAGGGCCAAAACAAATTCATAGCAGCTCGCCCGTACCGTCTCCCGATATTAAAAAACGGAAAAAAATGGATTTCTCAAAATTTACGACAAGATTAGTCGCCATAAGGTTTGCTTATTTGGGTTGGAACTACAACGGCCTAGCATATCAAGATAGTGAGAAGATCCCCACAGTTGAAAACGAAATTCTCAAAGCATTATTCAAGACAAAGATAATTTCTTCTCCAGAACCTTCCAGTTGTGATTTCAGCAGATGTGGTCGAACAGACAAAGGAGTTAGTGCTCTCCGTCAAGTCATTTCTCTCAAAGTGCGATCATCGCTGACGGTTGATCAACAACAAGATCCGAGCATGGACGATAAGGAAGTTGACTACATACGCATTCTGAACAGCCAGCTTCCGGACGATATTGTAGCATACGATATTTGCCTTCGTCCACCTGAAGGCTTCGATGCTCGTTTCAGTTGTAAATTCAGACATTATCGGTATTACTTCACAGGAGATGGGCTTAACATTGGCAAGATGCAACAAGCAGCTCAGTATTTTCTTGGAGATCATGATTTCAGAAATTTTTGCAAAGTGGATGCCTCAAAACAGATTACCAATTTCAGTAGAACTATTTTGTTGTCGCAAATAGTGCAAGCTGAGGGTTTTAATACTTATTTCTTTGATCTGAAAGGAACTGCTTTTCTATGGCATCAGGTTCGGTCAATGATTGCTATTCTGTTTTTAGTTGGACAAGAATTCGAATCACCAGAGATTGTTAGTCGCTTATTGGATGTGCAAATCACCCCCAGAAGACCAGTCTACGAGATGGCAGCTGATTTTCCTCTTGTCTTACATGACTGTGTGTTTCCCGAGATGGAGTGGATTTCCAAGACAGGATCCGACATGTATCTAAAAAAGCAGATCACGGTGCTGAATCACATTCATAATCTTAATATCAGAACCGGGGTCATAAATAGCATGTACCAGATGATCCGAGGCTCTGATCAATCTAGCAACTCAAAGATCTACATCAATACTGGTGCGGGTATTGGACGGCCGTTGGCAAGATATCAACCGTTAGATATGCGAGAAACCATTGATCCGCCTGAGGTGGTCAATGCAAAATGGCTCGAAAAAAAGAGCAAGAAGTGAAGATCAAAGCCAAGCATTCGTGCTAAGACATGTAGTGGGTGGTGAAAACATCATATTCCATAATACGATAAATTGTCGTGTTAAAATCATAAATTATAGGTTCATAACTAATTTTCAATGCCTTATGACGATCTATCGGCTTCTAGTAGTAACTCAAAGCATAAAGACATGGCAGATTTGGATGACCGTCTTGCCATTCAGCTATGATGTCCATGATATCCAGATCCATATCGGGTGATTTTGACAGTCGCTGGGCCAGATCCAAGATCGCTTGACCACCTTTCAATGCCTCCTCATGATTGTCTTTGATATCCACATTGATGACATGCACAGGTCTATTCAGAGAAGCACCCCTGTTCATGAGGTCTAAACATACCGCATCAAAACACCTGCTTTCACACGTGAAAACCACATCGAATACCTTTCTCCCTTCATGCCATCTTTCAGGATGATCTTTGATTTTCCTATTTCTATCAAGCATAGTTAAAACACCATTTGCTGTGTATCTGGAAAGTTAGTCGGGCTTCAGCCCTCGCCAAACCACGCTCTAGAGATCAAAACTAACACTTACAATCTTTGGTCTTTTTTGTATAATTCATTGAACATTTCATCGTAGGGCTTGCCAAAATGATAAACTACGGGTTTATAAGGCGTAGGTCCCGGTAAACGTACAGCAGTTCCTGTACCATATGAATTGACATTGTAGCCAGCTTGTTTGAGCACTCGATGAGCTTCCATAGATCTTGAAATTAGAGCTGGAAAAATAAACCCACGAAAGGACAATAGAGAATCCAGTACTGTGAAATTATCTGTACTACTTACCGGTTATTGTTGGAAGCACATACTGTGCAAAATCTCAAGGGTGAGACTTCCGACATGCGTGAAATGGGTCGATGGATGGGAGACTGATCAAAAGATCAATATAAAAAAACCATAATCTGATATAACATTAAAGAACAAAGAACGTCAATAAGGCATCATGCTTCGTTAATACAGAAAATTATACAGAAAATAGCTTAAATAGAGACATCTACAGGTCGAAATAAATTATACAGTCCGGAAACAGGATTCTCTATAAATCAATCCCCATGGCTCCTAAATCCTCCTGTAGTTCTTCATGGTTGGCAGCCTTCATCTCTGGAGCAGCTGGAAATCCAACATACTTAGATAGGCCTTGTAATCTTGCAACCTCACTGTTGATTGCAAGGTGAGCATCGACTTGTGCAGCTCTAGTTGTAGGAGGTCTGAAGGAGAATTCCGGAGTCAAAGAATCCATAGACCGTCTTTCTCGGTTGACCTTGTACCATTCTCTGGTGGTTTCCAACAGTAACAGAACTTTAGAGTCCCCTTTATCTTTCATGAATTGTTGATGAAGCTGATCTCTAGAAGCATGCGTTTGATTGTCAATGCACTTTAATTGGTAGTCTCGGCGGAACTTAGCCAATTTGAGCTTATGGTCCCGGTACTGGGCAATCTGATGGAAATAATCTGCCAGTTCTGGGTGGGTTCCATCTATGCACATTTCAATTTCTGCTTCGAATCGTTTCATGCGGTCATTATATAAGGTATCTCGAACTTGAGCAAATTCTACCTCGATATCGGTTAATAAGGAAATAGCTTCTTTGCGCTGGTTCAAAACACCTTCTTCTTCCGCATCGGTGGTTGCGACCGTTATCGACTCGTCTTTCTCCGAAGCTCTGCTATCCTGATCGTCAATTTCGTCTTCGGCTTCTGCTTCCGCTTCATTCTCGTCGACCGCTGCTTCAGGCTTGAGCTCTTCCGTCGGTAATATTTCATTTTTCAGACTCTGCTCCTTGGAAATCTCAGCGCTGTCAGCAGTATTATTCGAGTCGAGATTTTCGATTTCTCCTTCTTGATCAGATTTCCCACTTATTATTTTATCTGCTGGTTGTTCATCTATAGTGGGGCCCAACTCCAAGCGTGCACGTTTGCGAGGACTTGAGCCAGTTTTTGGTGTATCCTGAAGAACCTCAGTCTCGGCTTCCGAGTCACCAACGTCCTCATCAAGCTGAGCACCTAGCCGAATCCGCTTGTTGTCTTCAGGAGAAAGCCCTATTTTACGCTTGACTGTTTCTTTGCTTTCTTCATCTCGTTCTGTGGGTATTTCCGCAACTGGTTCTGATGCATCGATGGCCTCGCTACCCAGTGGTGGGGACCGGCTATTGTGAGAGGCACTACTGGCAAGTGTAGTAGTCATTGTCGATGAGAGTGGCGATTGAAAAATGCGGAATAATGTGAGATTGGAAAAGATTTCTCTTCAGATTCACACAGAACAAGGTATATTAACTTGGGGGAAGTGGATTGTGCTTGATTGTAAATATCACCACCGTCAGGCGGACTAATAGGCCAGGAAAACTTGGAGCAATCAGATCAGACAGAATCCAACAAACACAGAACAAGTGACAAGCAACAAACAGATTGAGCAAGGATTATTATAGCTCAGTATTGCCGGTGGATCGCAGTAATTTGACGTCTGCCGTAAAGACTTCGGTCAGAGCCGAAGCAGCAGATAGAAAAATAACAAAAGCAGAAGGCTCAAGTCTAGGCTGGAGATGCGCAAACGTCAAGCAAAACAGACGGTCAGCTGTGTTTTTTGTGCAAAATCAAGATGCACAAAGAAAGTCGAGAGAGAGCTTATCAAGACTCGGTGGCCGGGTTTTTTTGCGCTGCGCTGCTAAAATTGTGTCTGCAATAGCGGTAATGGAGGTGAGAGAAATGCGAGGTCAACTTCCAGAGTTCAGCATCTCTGGGCCTATCCGACTGGGATGGAAGTGGCTCCACGTGATCTGTTGCCGGGGTGCTACCTGTGTTGGCGTTGACGCTTGGACATTTTCGCATTTGGCACGGCTTATTCTGGCCCAAGATTGCTGCTTAATAGTTGACTGTAGGGATCTCAAAATCAGGCAATCATTGAATTATATTGGATGCAATTTCCATGATAGCTCTTCTTTTTTTGTGAAAGAAGAAGTAATGAGAATTTTTCGGCCATTTGTTTGGTCTTTCAAGGCAAGTTACAATTTCTACCCCCACGAATTGTTTGTCTCCCCTTTCTCTCTTGACTGGGGCTTATCATTCGAAGAGCCAGCTTCACATCGGGTAATCTCCGCTGGCACTGTGACAGCACGGAGAGAAGCACGGAGAGCACTGAAGTTAAGCGAATGTGCTGCCGTACGAATCAAGAAAAGGTGGCAGACGGAAATGGATACTTGATAGTGGGGAATGATTGAACCTATTATGACAGGAGTTGACGACCATCCTGGTTCTCGGCATGTCGTAGTGACTAATTGTGACAAGCCCAAGGGAGGCGATGTGCTCTTGGTACTACTTTTCCGGAGCCTCCAAGCAGTTTACATCATAAATAACAAATGAGTGGCACGGGGGCTGTCCAACTCTTGACATCACGCAACCAGAGCTACAAAGTCGATATTCCAAGAACTAAGTCTTTTCGAATATTATCTGGTGCTGGCTAATCATAGCAAAACAATCAGAGTTCGGCGGTTTGTTGATTCGGCTATTATTATAATCTCATACATAACAGCAAGCGTACTGCGTATACCCTCGAATACTTGCCGACATGGCTCCTCTAGTACTACTAACTGGAGCCACGGGCTATCTTGGATCCCATGTTTTACACGAACTGATGTTATATGACTTCTCAGTGATTTGCACAGTTCGTAAAATAGATCAGGGAGTGTTTTTCCAGAATTTATATCCTAATAAGTGCCTGGCGTTTGTTGAAGTTCCAGACCTGAGTTTAGACGAGAGTCTAACATCGATTCTGAAGGTCAACCCAGTCGAATATGTCATACACCTAGCAAATCCATATTATGAGGATTTTGATATCAAGAGCTGTAAACAGAGTATTGTCGAGCCTTGCCGCAAACAATCTGAGCGGGTAGTTGCCGCGTGCTGTTCACACGGCCGTTCTCTCAAGTCGTTGATCATGGGTTCCTGCTTTGCTGCCATGGTTAGCGATCCTCCTCGATTCGACGATCCTTCGAAAACCTATAATACTAGAAGCACCTGTTTCATTAGTCCTGAGCAGACAATCACATCTCGACTCTCTGCATTGATTGCGGCTCGGTTTTTTGCTGAAGAAGCAGCCTGGGAGACTTATTACGAAACTCCTAATTCCTCTTCATTTTCTCTGTGTTTGATTGTAACTCCTCTATTGCTGGGCCCTCCAGCACATGATGTTGCCCTGAACTCTTTAAAAGGTCCATTGAAGCAAATGTACTCATTTATATCATCTCAAGATAAGTCTGTTTTGGAGCCTTTTCCATTTCCGTTTTATTTGGACGTTCGAGATGCTGCTGAATTATTTGTTAATGCTATCCGTCTTTGTGATTCAGAGACAGGCCGTTTCTTTGTTTGTGCAAACAATATATGCAGTCAGTATGTGGTGGATCTCACTAGCAAAATCATACCTGAATTGAAGCCTCGTTTGAGTGTGGGGATCTCTGGAACCGGAGAGGCTGAATTGGAAGGTCAGTGTCGCTTTAATACTACGGATCATCGAGAGTTGTGCAAATTCTCTTTTCGATCCTTAGAAGACACTCTCAAAGACACTTTCGAAGCATTAATCTCGCTCGAAGCTGCTCAAGACTCTGAAAATCTTGCTCAAGCATTGGAAGACGGTTTTTCCAAGAATTTCGCTGAAGATGATGAAACTTCGAATGCTGTTGGGGCTGATTCTGCTGAAGTCAAAGATTTATTCCTACATGATGCTACAGCTGCTGACAACTTGAATTCCCATCATTTACATCATTCTTCTTCCGAATCTTGAGCTTTGTATTCAGGCTGCTTGATAGTGTTGTCAGTCTTTATGAAAAATACCCCCTTTGCATTTACTGAACTTATGTTCTACATCTGACCCTTAGTGTAATTTATTGCTGTAAAGTCCAATCGAATTTTTTCCAGTATTTTTCAAAAATAGGCTTTCCCGGGTCGGGCGAGAGCCAAGATCCGTATTTTCTTATCAAAATAGGGTCAACTTGAAGCATTCCTCCTATAACTTCTCGAGCAAATCGATCCCCAGACGGCCATTTTGAAGTGTTTTCTACAATATGGCCCATTCCACCATTGATGTTGAGCCAAACATGGAAATATGGTGCCTCTTTCGCTATCGACGTTCTGAAAGCAAATTTGGCATATTCCGCATCCATTTCTTCCGCTTTCTTGCGAGTGTCAATGATTTTTCTATGGCTGGCCCATTCATCGTCGGCTGAGTTCATGGCTTCATTGAAAAATCCAGCAGCCGACTTTTGCAGATTCAAAGGCACTGGCACTGCAAATATCATCGCATGACTCTTATGAGATCGTGATACTGCATTTTCATAGAATATCACACCTCGATTCAGAGCATACCACATCCTGCTCAGTGCCTTCATGTAATTTCGTATTTCCTCCCATTCATCATCGTCACACTCCAGAGTATTAGTATAGTGCTCAAATGGAACAATACAGACGGTTCCTTTAGCAATCGGTGGGTCTGGTGCTAAACATAGGTAAACTCTTGTGGCAGACGAGACTACTGTAGCCCTTGCCTTCTTTTCATCGGAAATACACAAAGCACATTGACTAATTGCCTCTTCGATTCTCTTTGAATCATTTAAAATTTGATTTCGTAAATTTGTCTCATTTTTTTGACTTATTTTTGACATTCGCTCTGCATTTTCAGTCAAGTAATCCTCTTCATTCTGATAACCTCCGTCCCTGCCAATCTGTTCAGCCAATTTCATATCCATGCGATCACCTCTAGCACGAGACGCAATTTCTTCTTGAACCATCTCGTGTACATTAGATTTCTCATCACTTGCCTTGACAGAAGCCAGTTTCTGCATTGACTGATCAATGATATGAAGTTTTCCAGTAGCATCAGCGACGTTTGGTTCAATTTCACCCCTCGACAAATCGTATGTTAGTTGCTTATATTTCGCTTTCAATCTCTCCAGCTTAGGATCATTCCTCATCTCAGCTTTCAATATATCTGCCTTCAGCTTATTTAGCTGGTTCTTGGAATCATCCGTGCTCGTGGGCTTTCTGCGCGCTTCATGATCAATGTACCAGCTGCCATGCTCATCTTCTAGAACGATCTCAGGAGAACGATGCCTTCTATGGTGTCCGTCCCTGTCAGAATCTCGGTGAGAGTCTCGATGTTTCGATCTATGATCAGTGTCTCGGTGTGATCGGTATCGGCCGCTTTTTTCTCGGTCTTCGCGATCTCTCTCAGAACCACGACTCCTTCTTTCATTATCTCGCGAGAGCGCATATCCACTATTATATCTAGATCTCTCATGCTGCCGGTTGTTATGAGGCTCTTTGTGGACTTTAAAGCGGTCGTCTCTGCGTGAACTGCTCTGTCTTTCGGACATGACAAGGCTGAAAGAGAGTTTGATTCTTTTATCGCGCTCATCAAAGACTTGAAGATGGGGAAATATTGGTGCAAGCCCTGCAAAGCGGTAGGTATTTATTTCAATTTGTATATTTATTCGACCTCTCTAACTCTCAGTTTGTTGATGATACTAAGTTAGGTAAATCACTTCATGAAAAGACTCCTAAGCACCAGCGAGCAGTACAGGAGCAGATTCAGCATTTACATAGCGACAATGAGAAGCGAAAGCTTGTAGCTAAAGAAGAGCTGGCAGCACTGAAAAGAATACGGAAAGAGATTGGTCAAACCTCTGAGAGTAATCCAGGGTTGGACTCCAACTTAGGCAAAGCAACTGCCAAACCTTTAGTGCTATCGGCGAAGATCGCGGAGGTTGACAGCAGTAAGATAATTGATCCCACACCACAGCATAAGAAACAGAAGAATACCATTCGTCGGTCTCATGAATTTTCTACGTTCCAGTTGACCGACAAGGATTCGGATAATGTGGGACGTTCCGTTGTATCAGACAACCTGGTTTTTGGACAACCCGAGACTGGCTCTACAACAGCTAAAAACAAACCGGTCAAAGATGAGCCGACAAATAGTACCGAGATGAAACAAGATTCAAAAAGCATTTCAGACACAGAGATTTCTTCAGGCACGGATATCGCCAGCATCAAGGCAGAATCAGACTTCAAGCTGGATTTGGAAGAGCATAAAACTAAACCGAAGGGAAATCTCTTCAAAAAACGCCGGGTGAACCCTAAATAATTAAGCTGTCTATTGGCTTTTTTTTCACAATTTGTGCTATTTACATTAATTTGTAGTCCAATGGCTTTTTTGTTGTGTGTCTCATGATGTGTAGTGATGACTATCATGTCCAATTTCGAGTCTGGCCACGAACGAGCTCTGTTATTTTCCAGCCATGCGTTTCCTCATTCTCCATTTCCTCAGGTATTCGGGTGATTACCATGGCATAAGTCGACAGCTGAACTTGGTCTTCAACACCAGCAACAATTTCACCGGTCTTGACGTTTTTGTAGAGATGCACTTCCTGAGCACGGCATCCAATCACAAAGACAGGCTGCTGGTTCTGAGGAAGAATTTTAGATGAAAGGATATCAACGCCTCGGATATCGAGAACCCGACCAGCAGCAAAAGCACCCATCTTAGTGTGTTGCTTGGTTGACTCCTTCCAGACGTTATAAGGAGCATCAGATAACCAGACCTTGAGAGTTTCACCGTCGCCTTTAACATATGCGTCAAGGACCTCCGGCAAAATGTACTCTCGAACCTCTCTCAAAAAGTCTTCCTGTCTGAATGTTGGGTCCATTTCTTTGAACAATCGAACGACCTTGGCACCTTCAGTCTCTTCGAAGAAAGAGCCAATCTTGTCAGTCACAGATCTTATAGATGAAATCAAACCGTTTTCTGATTCCTCGTACGAGATTTTCAGATCTTGCCATTTTTTACCCAATGCTGATCGCTCAAATTCTTCTTTGATATTTCGATCTGGCTTAGCAGTAGCATGGGGAATGACTCCGGTACCGGCCTCAGGGTTTGCATGAACACGAGCATTCATACCAGACTGGTGGAATTTTCTTTGTTCCTCCAATTCTCGACGTCGTTTTCGAGCCTCCTTCTCCTCGAATCCACCATATCTCATACTGCTTCCGTCATCTATGACATTCTTGATATCTTTATAAATTTCAGTCTGTCTGATGGGTTCGGTGGCTCGATCTACAGAATCTGCAGCAGATGAAACAACCTTTCTGGTTCCTTTGACTACAGAGGAATCCCAAGCAGCAGTGGCAGCAGTTCCTACCACCTTACCAGCCTTTTTTAGTCCTTCACCAGTTATAGAAGATGCTTCCTGGGTGCCAGACTTTGCCTTTTCAAGAGCTTCTTTTGCTCGCTTGAATGCAGCACTCTCTGACATTCGACCAGTCTCGTCACTCAAAGCCTTTATATTTTCCTGGAGTTCTTTACTCTTTCCCCATTCCTGCTTGAAAGTATCAACAAATACCTGGAAAGGTGACTTGTTTCCATTCTGATTCTGACTCAAAAGCCGAGACCCCGAATGGAATCCGGCAGTAGCTCGGTTCAGAGCAGCGGCTCTGACCCCACTTCTTCCTGCTGCTCTAAGCATGATCCTTTCAGGTCCAAATTTTAATGATCAACTGTATCAGAAAATATTCACAGTGAAGACTTTCTTTATTTGCCTCCTGTTGCCGGCCGTGAAGCTTAGATTCCTTGACCCGATGAAATTTTCAGTGATGTTAGGTTAGGGCCTTGGGATATTTGTAGGGAGGCGAGTTAAGCTTGTAGCTGGGTGGGTGGTTGGCGGGGTGGGTAAGCGTAAAAACGGGAATGTTTGGCGGTGATTGTATAAACCAACCATACATTCTCTTGACTGTGTGCAGCTAGAAACGATATAGAGAATACAGCTGCGATTGCTATTTGAAGGATTCAGGTGTGATAGATTTGGGTTCTCTCAATAATTGGGTTCTTCTTTTTTTTTTCTTTGAATATTGTGAGGCATATTCGAATACTGTGATATCGTGCTCGATCTCTTTACGTTATTTACTCAAGACTGCCAGTAGATCTGTGGTCAACCACCGTAAAGTTCAGCAAAACTGCCCTTTCAAATCTCCCCCTCGTCTCGTACACGTACCTTCTCTTGCAATCATTGATGGGTTTCGATCTCTAGGTCTGAGTTTTTCCTTCTGGTTCTCGTTGCATTTGTTTCATTTCATAACATGTCAGCCGACGACCGCGATGTCGGTGGGATCAGTTCGGACCATAGCATGCAAGACGAAGAGCCGAGCGCGGTGCGCGCTACGAAAAAGCTCAGCATGCCGAGAATCATCAAGGATTCAAAGTCCTTCTTGTCTTTAAATGGGCACTTTTTGTCGTCTCATGGGAAGAGCTCTTCTAACCGAGCACCCACTCCACTATCAGCCAAGCCAGTTGCTTTGGAAATAGTGGCTCCTCCGCGCCCACAAAATAGATATGGATCTTCAAAAACAACTAGGCCAAAGATAAGCACGTCTTTTGTTCCTCGTTCACCAAATTCGAGCCCTGGGGAAATTGTCAAGAAGCGTTCCGCGTTGAGTGTCGATCTGGCAGAAACTGGTCCAGAAAAACGGACAAAATCCCCTGTAATTCAGTATGACAGCAGTCCGAAAAAGTTGTGGTCTATCATGAAGAAGGATAAGAATTTCATTTATGTGCCCGTGAAGTGGAGAGAGAGTGTCAAGGATAAGTATATGGGTCCTATAGAGATGGCCATTCCTATCTCTGATATTGTCAACCAGGTGTGGATAATTATAGATCATTCTGGCGATATCTCTCTTCAAATTTATGGGTCGAACATACTACGAGCATTTGTATGTTCTGAGGAGCGTTCGCTGGTTTTAGAATACAAGGATGACATGTCCAACAAAGTATTGATGCATTTACACCTAGAGCCTCTGTCCAATGATCTCATGTCAGAAGTCGAAGCTAAATTCCATGACCTTCAGACCTATAGCGATGGCTTCGGGCTGGTTTCTCTCAACGAAGAGACCTTTGCTTTGTTGCTGGAACAATACGGTTTCAAGCACATCAGCGACAGGCTTGAAGAGGCTCCCATGACCATCAGGGAAAATGGCTCTCCCAAGCAGCGACGCTTACCCAATCACGTTACAATCAATAACGAGCATCTGGCTTCATCTGCTTTTGTTCGTTCTCAGAGTGCGAGTACATATTTGAGCAAGGGTTCCCGTGCGAGTAGAGCTGAGGAAAGCAGCTTAGCCGATACAACTGACCGTCGGTCCGTTGATCTGACCTCTGAAAATGAAGATATCGATTCAAGTGATCAGTCAATAAGAGACGTGTCTTCTGCCTTGGGAAGTGAATCTGGGCTCTTGACTAACAGTGTCGCCAATCGTTATCTACGCTCTAGACCGCCTAAGGCTAATACCTTTACCGAGGATGTAAAAAATTTTGGAACCACTGACATGCACCACGTTTTCCAAGATGGAAAATCTACCGATATATCTTTGGCTGATTTCAAAAGATTGGATGACGGAGAATATTTGAATGACACCCTTATAAATTTTTTTTTGAAGCTCATGATGGAAAAATGGGCTACTCAGGAATTTGCATCGGAGACTTACATTTTCAACACTTTCTTCTTCGAAAGATTAATGCAAAGAGATGAAAAGGGAGTTGGTGGTTATAACAATGTCAAAAAATGGACTTCAAAGGTGGATCTTCTGAAAATGAAGAATATTATCATTCCCATCCATTCTAAAATGCATTGGTTTGTCGCTGTCATCTATAACTTACCGGCACTTTTGAAACCCAAAGTTCAGAGTGACTCGCAAGAGAGAGACGAAGAGAAAGAGTCTATGCCATCGATCATGGATTCTCCAGAGGTGCGTGTGCTAAGGCACGGTGCCTTTCCTGTTAACTCCACGCCGACCCGCAACACAAGGTCAAAACTCACAATTAATGTGGAAGAGGAGCCTCTTATAGTCATTTTTGATTCTCTGAAAACTAACCGGCACACTTTTGTGTATAGAGCTTTGAAGGATTATATCGTCGCTCTTGCTAAAGACAAGCTTGACCTCAAAGTTGATAAAGAATGTATCAGAGCCAAAGTTGCCAATGTTCCTCAACAGACTAATCATTGTGACTGTGGTGTTTACCTTATACACTACATGGAACGCTTCATGGTGGACCCAAATCAGAGTATAGCGCTAGCAATATCGTCCGCGACAGAGCTGAAAGATGCTGCTTCGAAATCATTCTGGTTGGTGGATGACATGGAAAACAAGCGAGAGCACCTAAGAAAATCCATTATTATGCTCAAAGAAGCAGACCAACTTAAACTTCAAGCTAAAGGTTTAGAAGAAATCGATCGTGAGAAACTAGCAGTTTCTAGTGAGAGCCAGAGCGGAGAATATCATAGGTCGTCTGATGGTCATGGTTCTGCAGATGAAGATGATATTGTGTTTCTCAATGAGAACAAAAGAGTATCAAAAAAGAGAGGGATCTGAATAATACTGGTCACTTCTCTGCTATATAAGTATTTATTAATTGCATTAGAACTATATCGTCAATATTGAGTGATTGCGTTTGTGCTCTAATTCGTAGGATGGTCACGTGTCTCCTTCTCCCCCCTGATTTTTTCTGAAGCGTAATTGTGAGACTGAATTCGTCCTCCCTATCGAAATTCCTATATAAAGGAAGCCTCCCCCTCTGCTGCTTAGGTAACTCTGCCTTCTTTTATATGAAGTGCTGGCTTATGTAGCATCCCCCAGGCGGTATTTGCTGGCTCCTAGAATTGAATTCGAGTGTATGAGATGAAATGGAAGCGTGGATTTCGATCTAGAACAGTATGAAAAGCGCAGTGTCGCTGTATAGACCTATTCCCAGTTATACCAATAGCTTTTCATGATTGGACGATTTTGAGACTTTGCTGATTGTTGGTACAAGGGGTCCAGTCCGCCTGTATTCGGTCGGTAAGTTTGGTAATTTTTCCATTATGCTTACCGGTTGATCTCGAGATGTTGACTTGATCGGTTCAATGCTACATCAGTATTTGGTGGTCCAAGTTGGCTCCTGCGCTCAACAGCCAATGGGAGGGCCGTCCTAAGCTCAAGTGCTGCTGTTAGAGTACTTTATTCCAAGATTGGTGCTCGCTAATGATCATGATTTATTTCATTATATGGCATGGATTTATTCATGTTTTATTCCATAAATTCTGCCCTGTAATTTGGCCTAGATGTAGCTCTTTTGTCTCACTGAATAAATAGTACTAATATCATGCGATTGGTTTGCAAGTTTTCTCCTCACGACTGCGTCCTCTGTTAGGTGCTTAGACCCCCGACAGATAGGCAAAGAACCCCCACAAGCTAATTACTGGCCGATAATAAGGCAAAATTGAAAATTACTGGTTTAATTATTTTGTTTAAATCACAATCAATCTTTGCTATTTATTCGCTTTATTGCTTTTAGGCACTGGTTTTTCATTTTGCATTCCTATTGAGACCACTCTTGTTCAAGACTCTTGATAGATTTTGGGCTTAGCATCCATCGAAAAACTCATCTTGAAATTCTCATTTGTGGATATTTCGAAAAGTTTCGTTTTTCCATAAAATTCTTTGGATCTTTAAGAATCTGCTATTGCTGTTTGTGAATTGCCTGGTGGCACTTGCAGAAATCCTCTTCTGTTGTCGTTGAGCTCGCGCTGCGTGCTGCCATTTTCCAGGGCCTTTGTTTTTAGAAGCATCCTCGCAGAATTCCGCGATTCCTAGACTTAATTACTGGAAACTTGAAGCTCCAGGCTTTCATTGATTTTTTATCTACCAGGGCCTCCTTTGCTAGGCACTTTATTGCTACGCTGAGTAGTTTTGTCGCGTTCTTACTAGCCTGGTACTCTAGACGTGTACGAATCTCTTATACTAGCGGGATATCGCATTCAGTCAGTTTAAAACACTACAATGACTGATATACTCAATAACTCAGGAATGGTACCTACTGGCGAGGTCCACGGCGAGACTACTTCTAGTGGATCTGGTGACAGTACAGTGTCTAATACACCTGTGCTCAACAACGGTGGAGCAGCTGATCTGCAGGATTCTATGATTTCGAAAGCAGTTGACAATATTCATTTCGATGATGATCCCGAGCTTTATGGATTGAGAAGAAGTCGTCGTGCTCACACTGCCCCTGAGCGTTTTCAGATAGAGGAAGCTGTCCCGTCCAAGCGTCCAAGAAAACAGTACAACTATGATTCTGATTCTGACACAGAAGAAGAGCACACTCGACGGAAATCCACTAAAGGGGGCTCCGGTCGTGGTGCTGCTGCGGTAGCGTCTTATGCTGAAGACGACGAGGACGATGATGAGGATGAAGACACCGAAGATGAAGTATTTGCTACTTCGAAAAGAGCTATGCAACAAGAGAAGCGCCTTGCTAAAAAGCGCAGAAAACTTCAGAAACTAGCATCAGGTGGCAATGGAAAGTCCAGGTCTGCTACTGAGGAAATTGGAAGCGACTATGCTCCTCAAATGCGGTTTTCGTCTAGAAACAACAAAGTGGTCAACTACAATACGGATGTCGATGACGAAGTTTTTGAAGATGAAATGAGCTATCAGCCTGGTGATTACGAGTATGAAGCTGTAGTTGAAGAAGAGCAACCTACTGACGCTGTAGAAATGGTTCTTGATCACAAACCTGTGGATCATGCTGTCGATGAAGATAAAGATTTGGAACTTGACCCCAAGAAAGATATGCTCTATCTGATTAAATGGCAGGGGTACTCACATCTTCACAATACTTGGGAACCTTATGAGAATGTGAAGCATTTTAAAGGTTCTAAGCGCGTTGATAATTACATAAAAAACGCCGTCTTGGTTGAGATTGAGATCCGAAATGATCCCACAACCACGAGGGAAGATATCGAAGTCATGGACATGGATAGAGAGAGGCGAAGAGATGAACTCGAAGAATACAAAACAGTCGAGCGTGTTGTTTCCTCTGATAGAGTCCAGGATGAAAATGGACGAACCCAGTTACAATATCTTGTCAAGTGGAAAAGATTATATTATGACGAATGTACTTGGGAATCTGCAGAAGAAATCGCGAGAATTGCTCCTGGTGCAGTACGTCAATTCCAGAGCAGAGTTTCGTCCAAAATCAGCCCAGCTCACTCTATGCATTATCACCCAAATGCTCGGCCTCGTTTCGAGAAACTTTCTGCGCAGCCCTCATTTATCAAAAATGGAGAGCTGCGTGATTTCCAGCTGACTGGTGTCAATTGGATGGCTTTCCTGTGGTCGAGAAATGAAAATGGTATCTTGGCAGACGAGATGGGCCTAGGTAAAACAGTTCAAACTGTCTCTTTCTTATCATGGTTGATTTATGCAAGAAAACAATGTGGTCCATTTATTGTCGTCGTCCCATTGTCTACTGTGCCCGCATGGCAAGAAACTATTGAGCTTTGGGCCCCTGATCTTAATTTTATTGTTTACCTTGGTAACGGAGCTGCCAGAAAAACTATCCGGGAAAACGAGTTTTACGTGAACAACAACTCTAATAAGCGACAGCCCAAATTCAACATTCTTCTTACTACCTATGAGTACATTCTAAAAGACAGGAGCGAGCTTGGTAGTATAAAATGGCAATTTCTTGCCGTTGATGAAGCTCATCGTCTGAAGAATGCTGAGTCTGCACTTTACGAATCACTCAGTGAGTTCAAGGTTGCAAATCGTCTACTTATCACGGGCACTCCATTGCAGAACAATATCAAGGAACTCGCGGCGTTAGTTGACTTTTTGATGCCTGGAAAGATCGCTATTGACCAAGAGATCGATTTCGAAACAAATGACAAAGACCAGGAGGAATATATCAAAAATATCCATAATCACCTGCAGCCGTTCATTCTGCGACGGTTGAAGAAAGATGTCGAGAAAAGCTTGCCATCCAAGAGTGAGAGAATTTTACGTGTGGAATTGTCTGACATGCAGACAAACTACTACAGAAATATTATCAGCCGAAATTATTCTGCTCTTAATGCTGGAGCGACTGGATCTGCTCAGATGAGTCTTCTGAATATCATGGTGGAGCTGAAAAAAGCTAGTAACCACCCCTACTTGTTTCCTAATGCTGAGAATCAGTATATGAATGGTCTTCCTGACCGCGATAGAAACTCAAGAGAAAATTTACTTAGAGGCATGATTATGAATTCTGGAAAAATGGTTCTGCTGGATAAGCTTCTGGGACGTTTGAGAAAAGATGGTCATAGAGTGCTTATTTTCTCTCAGATGGTGAAGATGCTGGACATATTAGGAGACTATCTCACGATAAAAGGTCTCCCTTTCCAAAGATTGGACGGCACTGTTCCATCTACCACTAGAAGAATTGCTATAGATCACTTCAATGCCCCGGGTAGTCCCGATTTTGTTTTCTTATTGTCAACAAGAGCTGGAGGCTTGGGGATTAATCTTATGACTGCTGATACTGTCATCATTTTCGACTCTGACTGGAATCCTCAAGCCGACTTGCAGGCCATGGCTCGAGCTCACCGAATTGGTCAAAAGAACCATGTAATGGTATATCGATTTGTCTCAAAGGACACTGTCGAAGAGCAAGTGCTTGAAAGAGCTCGAAGAAAAATGATTCTCGAATATGCTATTATTTCCTTGGGTATCACAGAGAAAAGTGGCTCTAAAAACAAAAGTGATCCTACTAGTAGTGAGCTTTCTCAAATTTTGAAATTTGGTGCCGCCAATATGTTCAAATCCAACGACAACCAGAAAAAGTTGGAAGATATGAACCTTGATGATGTTTTGGCCCATGCAGAGGATCATGATACAGCACCCGCTATCCCTGAAGAGGCGTCGCATCTTGGAGGTGAGGAGTTTCTCAAACAGTTCGAGGTCACAGATTACAAGATGGACGCTACATGGGATGATATTATTCCTGAAGAAGAATTGGAGCGTATCAAAGCTGATGAGAAGAAAAGGCAGGATGAGGAATTTCTACAGCAGCAACTGGAGATTTATGGTAAACGTAGGGCTGCTATCAAGAGCGAACAAAATAATGCTGAGAATGATGATAGTGATGACGAGACGAAGCAGAAACCTACGAAAGGTAAGAAAATGGGTCGAAATAAGGCAGCTACCGAGGACTCCTCTGAACTTACCGAAAAGGAGATTCGAGCTTTGTATAAATGCGTTCTTCGTTATGGTGACATCAGTGATATGTGGGAAAAGCTTTTCCACGATGGTAGCTTGCTGGAAAGAAAGGAAAGTCTTTTCAAGCAGAGCTTCAAGGAGCTTATGGACATTAGCAAAGAAACTCTCAAAGTGGAGACTGCTCATAGACGTCAAATGCTTGAAGAGTGTCGCCTCAACGAGGAAAAGGCTGCTACTGCACGTGGCGACGATCTTGTCGCAAAGGAAAAGGCTGTTGCTTTGAAAGTCGGAGCGTTGACCAAAAAGCTTGAGAAAAAAGCCATTTTGTTTGATTACAAAAAGGTAAAAAGTATCAATGCTGAGCTTATGCTTTCAAGGCCTGCAGATATGAAGCTGATCCGTGAAATGGTTTCAGATGATGCCAGCTATGAGTTACCCATCCCTGTCAAGAATGTACATGGCTGGAGCTGTTCATGGAACGAAGAGGATGATTCAAGACTACTCGTTGGAGTGAGAAAATATGGTTATGGTGCTTGGGTGGCAATACGAGATGATCCGATGCTGGGTATGACCAATAAACTGTTTCTGGAGGAGCATCGTGTTGAGAAAAAGCAAGAAAGGGCCGCTGCCATAGCAGCCGCTGAGGAACGGGGAGAGAGCGTCACGTCAGATGTAGCACCAGATAAGCCAGGACCCAAGTCAGAGAAAGCTTCTCCAAGTGTTCCTGGTGCAGTTCATCTTGGACGACGAGTGGACTATCTCATCAGTGCCCTTCGTGGTGATGAAGAACCACCAAAGAAAAAGGCTGTAAAGCAGTTGCCAAATAAGTCAGTGAAAACTGAAAATGTGAAGCCTCTATCCAAGAGCAAGAGCCCTCCTTTGAGTTCTGCAGTCTTGAAAAAAGAAACCAAGAAGGAACCTCACATAAAGAAGGAAACTTCTTCTCATGGGGAGGATCGTGCAAGTCCTGCCATTCCGAAGAAAAAGAAGAAGTCTTTGTCGGCCGGTTCAGCACAAAGTTCTTCTCCGCCAATTTCTAACGAAGAAGAATATAGTGATTACGAGAGCATGGATGAGGCAGACTGCAAGGATATCTTACACCCCATTCGCAAGAGTTTGACTCGTTTGAAAAAGGGTAAAGAGGGACTAGATAACAAGGAGTTCAAGTCTATGCTCAAGACCGAATTGCTTGCTGTTGGAGATTTCATACAATCCACTATCGAGGGCATGGCAGATAAGAAGGAGCAGAAGAAGAAGGAAAAGCATTTATGGGCATTTGCTAGTGCTTTCTGGCCAGTTCGAGTTCCATCCAAGCAAATCCGTGCCATGTATTATAAGAAGAAGGATTCTCAGGCTAAAGAAGGATCTAAATAGACGATATTTTTAATATATGCATGTTAGCCGAAATCAACGAAATCAACGTAGACAAGGTGGGTTTTTTGTCAATAGGTCAAAGCCGCACTTTCCCTCACATAATAAACCATCATCCTCCAAACATGTCGCCTGCTTCGCCGTCAAAAGTGATCAAAGATACGTCGAAGCGTACTAATGCTCCGAAAGGCATTTTTGCGCAGCTTGTTCGTGTGAAGCAAACTGGGATCAATTCAAGGCCAAAGTCCAACGTGGAAAAAGACAGCAAAAGCTCCCCATCTGACGTAGATAAGTTTTTGAAGGATTCTACTGGCTTTTTTAGCCAATATTCATCTCGTATAAAGAGTGCTAGAGATTCGGTTGATGAATTGTCAAAAAGTCCTGGTGTTGGTGATTCTGGAGCTCCTGAAAGTAGCTTGGATCTGAGTGATGACAGTTTTGATGACATCGTCGGACAAAATCCCATCACATCAAGCCAGGAACTTTTGCAGAATGAGAGGGAAAGAAAAGACTTCTTAATTCAAAAGGGAATGGAGGCTGGCTACTCGACAATTTTGGATAGACGAAAACTTGAGAAAAGATCAGAAAAGCTTCTTCCTGAGCTAATCGAGATATTCAATGGTAGCAAAAGTAGCGATTTTCGCCAGAAGGCTATGGACTTTTCGAGATCATTTGATGGCCCTTCAATCAAAAGCAGGCATCTGGTTGAAGCTGGAAAGCTTCCTCCTCTTGGCTACTATGGATATCGTGGGCAAGTTCTCTTTTCCACCGTGATCAAAACAAAAGCCATATCACAACTTAATGTTATATGGAAGCAGAACTCATGGATGCATAAATACGACATTGACACATTAATTACAATTGTTCTAGTGCCGGAGATGGCTGTTCGTGTCATCTCTCAGGAGAGAAGTGTGAGTCTTGAAAAGGCATTAAAAATCTTGAGTGAGTCGGACTCATTTGGAAAACTGTACTACCAGGACAATTCCAATATCATTGACGGGCTATCTGAGGCAACGTCAGATATTGATTCAGACGTTGACGATGGTCTTGATCCCCTCGACTCGGACTGATATGAAATAGATGGAAACAGCCGTGTGTCAGCCGCATAAGGTAAAAGATTTATCTCTCGGAAAAAATCTTTTTCAGAACTATCAACTACAAAATGGATTTGATTCCTCAAGAAAAAAGACGGGAACTGGAAGCCAAGAATGTTTTGGGGCCCAGTGTCGTTGAGAAGTACAGGCTTGCAGGTCAAATTGCTCAAACCTGTTTGAAATATGTGCTGAACCTGATTGAAGATAGAGAAGCTGAACGAACTATTGGCGAGATTTGCCGTCTAGGAGACGAATTCATTCTCAAATACACTCGACAGTCATATGTCAAGGATGTCAAAGAGAAAGGTGTAGCATTGCCTGTTCAGATTTTGCGAAACGAATTCATTTCCGGTGTTGCACCGGAGGAAATTGACGTGTATCAAGGAGGCTATCTCAACCATGGAGATCTGGTCAAAGTCGTCCTCGGTGTTTATGTCGATGGATATACTGCCCAGGTTGCCCACACTGTCGTTGTGAGAGATGACAAGTCAGCTCTGAAAGAGCCTCTTCTTGGAACGGGCGCTGATGCTATGTGCGCAGCATATTTGAGTTGTGAAGCTGTTGTTGCATTCTTAAGTTTAGCATTCACTGAGGAACAGGTGACTGGATCAAGGATAAGAGAACTTGTTGAGTCTGTTGCATCTTCCTTCAACTCTAAAGTTGTTACTGGGTCTAGAGTTCGAAAGGTCGAACGATTTTTGGCTGGTCAGCATGAAGCTGTTCGAGAAAGTATCACAGGTGTCAGCTGGGATGAAAACGATGACGAAGAGATTATCAAGGCTAAAGATGATTTCATCGTTACTCCGGGAACAACCTGGTTGGTGGATATTCAGTGTGCATCAGGACTCAAGAATGATGAGGCAGTAAAGACTGAGGAATTTACAGGACATGGCAACGAAGTTTTCAAACCTCCAATTTACTCTCGGGACTACACTGTACAATATGGACTACGACTGAATGCTTCGAAATCTCTGTTAAGAAAGGTTGGAGATGAGACCTCAGTCTACCCTTTTAAACTTTCATTCATAAATGACAATGAAGAGGCCATGAAACAGGCCAGACTTGGTTTGAATGAACTTGTTCAGCATCATATTCTACTTGCACACCCAATGATCAAATTGACCAACCCGGATGTCAAAGTTGCCAGAGAAATGACAACAGTGTGTTTAGTTCCGGCTTCAGAGTCTTCCAGCATGAGCAATGAATTTGTTCGTCTAACAGGAGGTCCCAAAATCGCACCCCCATCTTGGATTCATAGCCAGTTTGAAATTGTCAACCCCCAGATTTCACAGCTTTTGAGCTTGAGAAAAGAAGGCAATCTCACTGGTATCAAATTTCATGATGTGCAGCCCATAAAAGGAGCCATAGATCATCAAGTCGCAGAAATGGAGTTGGACGAATAAAAGAGCTTTAGCTCATAATGATATTGAATATTCATATTTAATTACATAGCAAATATAATAATGACTTCTGCTGCGCTCTATGAATTTACTTGTTGTTAACGGCCTTCTTGAGCTCTTCAATCTCAGCCTTTTGCTTCTCACTGAAAAGTTAGATATAATTGATTTCATAAAAGAATAGGAATCTGTTCATAGCACTCTAAACGATAGCCGGAATATGAACGGTTTCCTGTCGCAATGGTGGAGTGATACATACAGTTCGTCTCTCAAAGCCTTGAGCTTTTCCTGCTCGTGCTGTCGGACATAGTAATCTTCCTGAGCTCGCTCTCGCTTCTAAAAACATGTTAGTCAATCATTCCTGAGATCCAATACAATCAATGGTTCCACTGTTGTCAGATTATTCCATTCCGTCTTGTTGCGGCCCAGTCTCTTAGCAGCGACCAGTGCGGATTGATCACAGTGCAAAATTAGCCACTTACGTTCATGGCATCAGCAGTTCCCTCAGGAGGAGTAGAGGATCCAAGCTCACCGGAGTAAAATCGAGCATTGGGGATTCGGTTGGCAAACAAAGCAACTCGTCGCAAAGCAATTGAAGACATATTGAAAGTTGATATAGAAAATCAGTTCACGTTAGGTGGGGTTTTTTAGTCTTTGTAGTAGTTGGATTCTTATTGGTGAAGGGAGGAGATGAGTATGCCCGGGTAATCCTTTTGACCCAAACAACCTTGTTCTCACCCACCGCCAGCCAGCAACTAGCAGACAATTCGCCGCCAGCAAAGCATCTCCGTATAACCATAACCTGGTAAAGGGATGCGGGGGATTTACAACAGATAAGTGTCTTTTTTTCGCTTGAATTTTTCTTCCCGAGTTCGTTGCAGGTTAGGATCCTTTCTTATAATCCATCCCTAATAGTTGCTGCTTAATTGCACATCAGGATATTTGACGGGTTGACGCGTTGTGAGAGGGTTGAGAGCAATGAGTCCTGCAGATAATAACCCCAAGAAGAAAGGGAGGAAGAGGAAGAACACCGACACATCGTCCGCGGCCCCCGCGTCGATAGGGCGACCTCGCAAGAAGGGAAAGTCTGCAGTTTCGAGTAATGGTGGAGGAGATCAAAAAGAACCAGCTCCAGCAAGAAAAGTCCGTGAAAAGAAGGACAAAGAAAAGACCAAAGCTCCAGTTGACGTCGAAAGGCAATGTGGTGTGCCATTATCTCAGGGTGGTTTTTGTGCAAGGTCACTGACCTGTAAAACGCACTCAATGGGTGCTAAACGAGCGGTTCCTGGACGATCACAGCCTTATGACGTACTTTTGGCTGCTTACCAGAAACGGAACCAGGTCAAGCAAGCGAGTTTATCAACTCAGCAGCAGTTGGAGTTGGATAATGAAGCATTGCTGTTAGAAGAGGATTCTAACACCAATCCCGAAGAAGAGTTTGAACAGGTGATGGCTGGTGTGGTTAAATCACTACCAGTCCCTTTGGAAAGAAAGGTTGTGATGCCTACTTCGACAAGAGCTCGTTTTTTTCGAATGAGAGAGATGCTTATTGGGTCACTAACAAATGTCCCCCCAATACCTTCTGCAAATAGCTCATCGGCAACAGTCCCGCCAACCGGAACTACGGCCACTGCGGGTGTTGGAACTGGTGCTGGCGCTAGTGCTAGTGCTGCTACTGGATCTGCGGTCACTTCTGCTACGGGATCTACGGTTGGTGGTATATCATCGTCACAGCAGTCTGTTAGTGCTGTCATGTCGGCCACAGGTGCTCTGTTGGGTCGCACAATTGTGTTTGATGCTGCCACAGGTGCTCAATATGCCAGGCCGCCAAGGGTCTATATAAATATGAATCAACAACAGCAACAGGCCCTTTTGCAGAGGCAACGGCAAGTTCAAATGGCTGCTATTCAACAGGCTCAAGCTCAGGCTGCTGTAAACGGTAACACTCAGTCATCTCATTAGTGAGCTGATTCCCTCACTGATCTTATTTCGCGCGTGGCTAATACTGCAGACGGCCCGCTAGACCTCCGGCATATTGACAAAAAGACACGCTGCTTATGTGGGTGTTTTTTTTTCTTTTCTGTCTTACTCTTATATTGTTATTTATTGTCTGATAATATTTAATTTAATTTTTTTTGTTGCTTTTGTCCTACAGCCTCTGCGCAGTAGTTGCCTTCGAATTTTACATGGATGTCAGGGGTAAAAATTACAGGGAAGAAATCGAGCTTGTGGACGTTTCGCCACCTCTCGCCTCCGCATATACTGGCAACTACGGAACTCAATAATTAATAGAATATTTGCTCCGGAAATAAGAATCAATCTCACAATTCCAAAACCCGCCATTTTTTCACTGAGCTTCCTAAACCTTGACATCCCCGAATTAGAGGCGGTGTAGCAGCCGGGCCAACGTTTCTTCTGCCTCTCCCCGTTGAGTTACCTGGGAGAGGCCACATCGCCCCAGATGTGGTGGGTGACCATATTAGTTGACGCTAGATGGGTTGCTGTGTTTTTCATCTTAACAAAACAACGCGCAAGAATCCCCAGTAGAGAAGACTGTGTAAGTATATTGGAAATTGCCGAAGAGGCTCGGCAATCTTGAAGAAAAAGTTTTGGAGATGTTTCCTTGGTGATCAGCTTTATGCTAACTAGCTATCTCAGTAACTCTGATCCAATAAAATAATGTAAGTAGTTCAAAAACGAGGACTATACATGTACTGGGGTTGTGATCAAACCTAGTAGTTGACCAGGTCGATGGCAAACAGCAACACACACACAATTGAGCAAAAGATTATAGGATAAATTGGATAAATCCAAAGCTTCCAGTTGTTACAGGATTTTCTTCAATAGGTCTGTTTCTTCCTATTCTTGTTATCCCTCTCGGTTATGGCCACGTTGATACCCTGTGCCGGTATTGATTCATAACTGTGTGGTTGTGATTGGTACACCCCACGCAGCGATAGCGGCAGCATTTTGGCCGATGAATTTCAGCAGCATTCTAGAGCTTCGGAAATAATTTTAAAAAGAGATTCATCGTTTCAGTTTTCCGCTTTGATGGTTGACTTGTTACATGTTTTCTCGGGTTTCTTTTGCCCGTCCCTGACGATTCCTGAGCACTGCTTATTTGGCACCTTTCTCCCATTTTTGATGGCGTAGCAAAAATAACACAGCACTGTTCATCATCGGGGTGCGGCCCGGCCAGGCCAAGCAAGGCATAGGTGTCAACAATCACTGTGCGATTTTTGCAGACAATTTTTATGAATTGATGCTGCATTATTTGCAATAAGGGGTGTTCCAGTCAGGTACTCGAAGCGAGTATATGATTTTAGAATCAATCACAATGGAGCTTGTCTTAATTGAGTTGCTATATATCCGTTTGCATCTCAAGTCGGTTGCGCTTTGGTGTCGATCATATTCAATGAGTATGACGATATTGCTGTCTGAAATTTTCAATGCAGAGTTTTTTTGTCATTGCACTAGTCTGGAGACAATTCCTCGGGCTTCAACCGGTTCAACCCATTGGGTAATGGTTGAGTGCAGGTTTTGTCTATGTTCCGCAACTGATAGATACTGCTTCTTGTGCTGTTGTGCTGCTGTTTTGTTCTGCCTACCCATCATCCCCCCTCCTTTCTCTCCCATTTTCCCCATCTACCTCCTGTCAACTCACCTCAACTCAAGTCCCCTCCCCTCCTCCCCCTAACGTCTTATCGAACATCAATACTAACTACTCCTCAGATGCCGTCCCGTGAAGATTCAGTTTACCTCGCCAAGTTGGCCGAGCAGGCAGAGAGATATGAAGAAATGGTGGAAAATATGAAGGCTGTCACCGCCCTTGGTGAGGAGCTCTCAGTCGAAGAGCGAAACCTCTTGTCAGTCGCTTATAAGAACGTCATTGGAGCCCGACGAGCTTCTTGGAGAATTGTCTCGTCAATTGAGCAGAAGGAAGAGACCAAGGGTAATGAGGTTCAAGTGGGCTTGATCAAGGAATATCGACAGAAGATTGAGGCAGAATTGACTAAGATTTGCGAAGATATTTTGCAGGTTTTGGCCGATCATCTAATTCCTTCAGCTCAGTCTGGAGAATCAAAGGTTTTTTATTTCAAGATGAAGGGCGATTACTATCGATATCTTGCCGAGTTTGCTACTAGTGATAAGCGAAAGGAGGCTGCCGACAAGTCTCTCGAATCATATCAGGCTGCATCGGAAATTGCTACAACCGAACTGCCTCCTACGCATCCCATTCGATTGGGATTGGCTCTCAATTTCTCCGTCTTTTACTATGAGATTCTCAATTCTCCCGATCATGCCTGCCACCTCGCTAAAATGGCCTTTGATGATGCCATTGCTGAGTTGGATATTTTGTCTGAAGACAGCTATAAGGATTCAACTTTGATCATGCAGTTGCTCAAAGACAATCTCACTCTTTGGACCGGTGATATGTCTGAAAATGTTCCCGAGGAAACCTCGGCTGCTCCTGCTGAACCTGCTGCTGCATCAGAAGAGACTGCTGCTGCTGCTCCCGCTCCCGCTGCTGCTGAATAGATTATTAGTATGAGATAAGTTCCTGTTATTATTTTCAATGAATGTTTAAAGTGTAAATTCTTTCAATTTTACCACATTTATTCAATCAAATTGTTTATTTTTCTTTTATCCCTTTTTTTTTGTCACTATGGTCTTTTCCCTGCTTTCTTGTTTCTTGATAACTTCTTGACATGAGCTGGTGCTTTTTGCGTTGCACTGCTTTGCCTTGCCTTGTCTCGATTTGGACTCCAACTTTTATCTTCATTTTCAGCTGCTGCTAAACATCACAACATGTCTCTTGTAGTGAAGCGTCCAAAGTATCAGGACACGCAGAGTGAACTGGTGAAAAGACCAGATTCCTTGGAACAGACTGGTAGTTACCAGCTCATTGGTCATGGAGGAGAGGTCTTGTGTGTTGACATTGATCAGAGCGGATCTCTTATTGCAAGTGGGTCCAGCGACAAAGATATGCTGATTTGGAGCATTCCCGGGGTTTTTTCAGGTGATCAAACCGGTTCAGTTGGCCAGATTACTGGAGGGCAAAAAGGAGCTGTCTTGGACGTGAAATGGTCGAGAGATTCGTCCAGGCTTTATTCATGTAGCAGTGATTGTACTGTCAGCACTTGGGATCCTTTGACAGGCAAGAGAATCAGAAAACATGCAGGACATGAGGATATGGTCAATTCGATTGCAACGACAAGCCGAGCAAACGAAGTGTTGATCAGTGGATCCGATGATGGCAGTGTCAGAGTATGGGATCCAAGAGAAAAAGAAGCTGTCAGTACTTTAACTACGTCATTCCCAGTGATTGCAGTTTCAACTGATTCAGTGGGTGAGAAAATATACAGCGGAGGGATTGAAAATGAAATTTCTGTGTGGGATATGAGACAAAAAAAAGTTATTTATTCATTAAAAGGTCATACCGATACAATCACTGGTTTGGCAGTGTCGCCGGATGACGAGAAGTTATTGTCCAACAGCATGGACTCAACAACTCGTACCTGGGATATCCGGTCTTTTTCAAGTAACAATGATCGGCTGCTCAGAATCCTGGATGGTGCACCTGCAGCAACGCTCGAACAGAATGTGATTCGTGGTAGTTGGGCTAGCGACGGCCTGAGAGTTTCGTGCGGTTCTTCTGACAAAACTGCAGTCATATGGGACTCCTTCACTGGTAGTTTGGTTAACAAACTTCCTGGCCATATTGGCATTGTAAATGTCACCAAATTCAGTCCTACTGATAAGTCTGTTCTGGTATCAGCAAGCTCCGATAAAACTTTGATACTTGGTCGGGTCTGAGAACGGCAACGTTGTTGTAATAATTTAATGCTATAAAGGTTATGAATTCGTTTAAATAAATGGCATGAGACTATGTGCATGTGATTCACGTGGTTTGGCATGAGAAGAACCGTTTTGATTCTGTTCGCGGTAGGTCTTAGCTTTGTCTAAAGTAGCTCGGCTTTGACATTACATGTTGAATTCTTTAGGTGATCCAACCAATTCTATGTTACAGCTAGAAAGTTTCATGATTGTTTAACCTTCAGTTTCGTGTCTTTTTTTTCGAACGCATTCTCGATGCATATTCCACGAGAGATTCAATGACTCCCTCGAAGGTCTCTTTGTCCTTGGCTAACGACTCTGATTTTAATGTGAGAGAATCGAGCCATTCAGTGGCTTTATCCTGACTGATTTTTAATGATGCAATATGTGATTCCAATTCTAATTGGTCCATTCCGTCTAGAGCAATATCGCTCACAGCTGCCAGCTGATTCCAGTCCAGTAGCAAGGTATCAAGGGCAGAAATATCAATTTCATCCGACTCTTTTCTCTTGCCGTCCCCAGAATTTCTAGCTTTAGTTTTGGATGCCGACGGCAATACTAAGCGTTTGACATTTCTGCTGGGCATTATTTCGTCAAGGTCTAATGGTACGCCCAAGGAGAGGAAGAAGAGCTTGCGAATTGACGATCTTTTCCAATCTGAAGGGTGATCATGAGCTGTGGCCGTCAACAGCTGGTTCCATAGAGAAGCACTTCTTGGGTTGAAATAAGATTCCGGGTCTAGTGATGTTGTTGTGGGATGCTGTTGTTGCTGTTGCTGAGGGCCAGAGTTCTGCGAAGAATTATCATCATTGATCATTGGATTCAAAAGCGCAGTAACCGATTCATATAAGAGACCGGAACTCTGGAAATCTTTTTCATTTAGACATGAAATCTGAGGAATAGCTGTTACTTGGTCGACTATTGGTGCTGAATTGAGCTCAGAGTTTACAGCTTCGACTTCCGGTTGCTGCTCGAATTCATCAAAATCATCAAAGTCGCCAAACTCATCTTCCTCGACTATTTCAGACTGATCTGAACTTGGTAATTCCACTTCTTTGTCATTGTCGCTCAAATCTGACATTTATGTTGTTGAAATCTCTGCAATTATCAGTGTAAGCTACGTGGATAACATGTATGCTATTTAGACCACATAAGAAAAATGAGGTCGCTGACATAAGCGTCGTCCTTCCACTTCAGTTTAGTCCATCTCACCAAATAACGAAAATCATTGCTCTTCTAAGGATGGAAACATGCTTGATGGTCCCAGCCTAGTCCCAGAAGAGCTAGGTGTAGACCAAGAAAATGGGGCAACATATTCTGGACAGAGCCGAGACAGTGGAATAATGTGGCAGGCTATGAGATGAGCTCTGATACCAGAAAAGGCTCGCGAGTGTTCCAGACTCGCAGTGCATACAATAATTAAGAGTACTACCAAAGGGCTACCGAATAAGATGGGCTGACATAAGCGGCAGCTTTGATGTGCCAATAACATACCGAAAGAGGATTCAAAAAATCGGCCCTACTGCAAGAATCTGAATTCATGTGGGCACCCACTTGATAATGTGGTTAGCAAGACCTGATTAAATCAAGAGTCGGAGCTTGCGGTACTATGATGATAAGGAGAAGAGAGCGGGATCCAAGTTGAATGGAGACCAATATCATATTCCAGAAAGGATCATAATAAGAACAGCAAGATGAAAAGGGGTGATCCAAGGCGTTGGTGGACCGTTCTGAGGGTACCGGGCCGACTGTGCGGTGTGAAAAATAACAAGGCAGGGCCAGTGGTAGCATCAACTTTAATTAATGATCTGACATGCATGTTTCCAACGCGCAGGAACCGCAAGACTAAGGTAACAAGGGTATCGACTAAAGTCGAAGAAATCCGGTGATGAACCAGGATTAAACTGGGCCGTCTTCATTCAGTAGTCCAACACGGGGTTCCGATTCCAATACAGTGATAAACCAAGAGAAGAGAAGAGCGCCCCAACTTAGTTCAGCTAGTATCCTTAAGGATCCAATAAATGCTATACAAGTGGTGTCTTACAATTGAGCAATGTTCTGATGGTCCAAGGCTCAGATAAATACCGAACCGGTTACATGGAATACAACATGAGAGCACATGAAAAAACTGTTTTAAATTTGTAAATTAAAACATAAAAAACATTCAAAAATTGAGAAAAAGTGAGAAAATTACAGAAAAGAAATAAAATGTGTTTAAAAAGGGACACCCTGGGTTAACAAAGTGAAAATGTGTATTGATGTAGCAATGCCTAAAAGACATTCATCGTGACGCTTTTAATGATCAGGCAATTTACAAGACCATAGCGGCAATGGCAGCACCGGCAGCAAGGACGTTGCCAGCGTTCAAAACGTTAGCACCACCAACGACGACAGCAGCGGAGGAAGTGGTACCGGCAGCAACAGCTTCGCTGGAGCTGGCAGCAGCAGTGGTCTCAGCAGCAGCAGTGCTAGACTCAGCAGCAGCAGTGGTCTCAGCAGCGGCAGTGCTAGACTCAGCAGCAGCAGTGGTCTCAGCAGCAGAGGTGGACTCAGCAGCAGAAGACTCAGCAGCAGCAGTGGAGGAAGAATCACCACCAAGACCAAGTTCAGACTCAATGGAAGAAGTGTCCAAAGTGACACCAGCGGAGGAGCACAATGAGACGGCAGTCTGGTAAGCGGTCTGGAGGTCAGAGCCGTGACAACTAGACTTGCCACAAGAAATAAAAGAGGAGATGAAAGCAGAGGACTTGCAAAGACAGGCAAAGTCAGTAGGAGTACAAGAACCAGATGAAGACAGAGAAGAAGTCAAACAAGTGGTAGCACACTGGGGAATGCTCTGAGCAGAGACAGCGGCAGCAAGGGCGGCAATGAAGACGGTGGTAGAGAACTGCATTTTGAGTGTTGGTATAATTAAGAGTAAGAGATTAATAAGAGTCAAACGATTGAACTTGGTAGTTGTGATGATAGAGAAATCAATTCTGCAAGAAATACATGTCCTTATATAGTGTTTCTATTAGGCTTCACCCCTCAGTGAACCCAATAAATTGCTTTTTTCACCATTGCCCCCTCATTGTGATGCCGAGACGTGGTTAAACTCAAAAGAGGGGCGACAACTGATCGCTCCACACAGCAACAAATACATCAAAATATCAGTAGCTAATTTTGACGGGATTCCCTGGATATCCAATTAGGAAACAGAGTTATTGAGAATTTTTTTGATACTGGTCGAAGCATTCTAATCCGCCAAATATTTCGGGTAATTCCAAGGAGTCATTAAAAGTCAGAAGCTTCGACAAGGACACAAATTCGACCCAAAAAACAACAACGAACACTGCTCAAACGACTCCTGTAGAATAGTTCAGACACCCAAAAATCAACACATACCAGACCGTAGACAACAATGCTGTTTCTCAGATACAGCTAGACAATTTTTAGCGTTCCTTAGCTCTCCTTGAATTATCGTCTATGAAGTATCCTTCATCGAAAAATATGGAAAACAAAAAAACAAAATAAAAAACCCATACCTATCTTGGCTAGGTACCTGCTGACTTTTAGTGGGCGACTGGAACTTGTCCCGAGTAGTTCAAGGTTTTCTAATTTTCTCAGTAAAGCAGATCCAATTTAGAAACTAAGTTTTCTTATTCGTCCAATAGTGGCCATACTAGGCGATTCTGTGATCGCCTGTCTGGCGATGTGGGGTATGAGGGCTTGAGCTTCATCGTCGTTGAGAGACAGACATTAGGTGGGACCCAGACCATAATTACCGTGGTGGTGACCATAAATATTGGCGATAAAAGTTGTTACTGCCATAACCATCTGCCGCTTACCTCTCTTATTTATTCAACTATCGGGGTTCTGTTTGTTGAAGAGATATCAGCTACGGCCCAAAGCCGACGCACAAAGAAGCTGGATAGGCAGGGCCGGGCTTTTTTCTGGTAAAGCGCCGTATTGCATTGGCTCTGGATTCTACGCGCACGGGTCTCAATCAGAACGCATAATCAATGTGCCAGACTGGAAGAGAGCTAACGCACTTAGTCGGCTACAAAATGAGGGTACTTGGATTTGATCTAATTCGGAAGGCAGTGGCAGTGGCCGCTGCCGTTGTTGTTGTTTTCTGCTCTTATTTCAGATGATTACTTTTTTTAGCCCCCCATGTTGATGTAACAACGGCAAAAGACTACAAATTACTTTTTTAAAGCTCATTTTAGAAGAGATGGGGTGGGTCAAGTCATTTTACCCCGCATTCATAATCTAAGTGCTAATACAGAAAAAGCAATGAGAGAATTCCAAAATAACATCGTCGCCGGTACATAGCGCAAGTCAATTCCCGTCAAATTCAAATCGTTTCTATCGAATATTCCAGACAGGCATTTGAAAATATGCGTGATCAAATGCAAATTTCGGCACAAGTCCTCATCGAGGTAGAGCGGAACCCTATATTCGAACTAGTTCCAATTCTGTAGGCGGAGATCCCAAATGTGCCCAAATGTGAGATAGCTATTGGCGAGGCACCTTGCGCATGCAAGTATGGAACTCCGCTTATACTTGTTGGTACCTGGAAAATAAGAGCATAAGAAGCAACAGTATGGTTTTTCGGCTCCTAGAGAAATGTTCGCGTTGAGGGGCTTTATTTTGTTTTTCTGAGTCTGTGAACTCCTCCTCGTTTAGCGGTGGAGCCCAATGAAGAGTCACTTAGTTGCCTTGAGCCTCGAATTACTAAGAAAAGACGAGAAGATACATAGCATTCTTAGCTGATAAATAAAAGCGAGTCAGATGAACCGAAACAATGAACATAGAAATTTGCTATTCGTATAGAAATCTATAATAACAATCTTTCAAGCCATCGGCTATTCTATGAGGACAGTGGGGGAGGGGACAACATTAGAGGGGAACCATAAAGGAGGGGGTTTGGAAAATAGGTAAACTGGGGATTTTCTTTCAAACAGGGCCCCACTGTTGAAAATGCTAAAGGCGGAAATAGTGCCTAAGATTGTTGCTAGTTTCATTTCATGTTCACTCATCTCGGCAACGGCATAAGCGGTGATTGATAGGCGAGGTCAAGAAGCGTAGAGGAGTAGTTAGCCACTAATATCAGTTGATAAAAAATGAGGTTCTTGTGATCGATGCCAGTTGATGAATAGCCAAGTTTGTTTGGATTGTTAGTTATTAGATAGATGTGTGGCCTAAATGAGTGCAATCACGAAGAAGTTCAGGGCTGGAAGCTGCAGCTCTCGGCTCTTAGCTCTTGCCATTTGTTTAGAAGCCTAAAGTCTGATATCTGTATTCAAGAAGTTCGGTAATGATCGGAATCGGCCGCCTTGATTTCGACGGCTAATAATGTTCTCCAAACTATTTCCTCAGTTTTCTTGGCATAATAGGCTTGCACAGTTTATGCCGGCGAATGATTTTTGCTCGTTAGAAGGTCACATGAAAGCTTATTCCCGGTCATACTGCAACGAAACAAGCTTAGTTTTGTCGTGCATTTTTGTTGCATGGCTAGACTTCACTGCCTGACGCTAATATTCAATGAGTTCAGCACGGCACCAGCCACCCGCTTAGAAAGCATCGACTGGAATTTGAAACATTCAGAAGGCCTCAGATTTGGTATATGTAGCTATAGGATATGCTGAGTGCAGCATTTCTAATCTGACCCAAGATTAGATGAGCTGATCTGCCCATGATCAAGTTGTACCAAATTGAGCCCACAGAAGCCAAAAATCAACAGTTGTACAGCCACTTGCATTTGAAAATAATTTGAAAAACTTGTTCTCAATCTTGATCTCAAGTGGCTCAGCAGAGCAAACCCTCATGGAGCCCCGGCATCGTGCGATGAGATTGATATCCAAGTTTTGAAATCTCATCCGGATCTACTGATGACTCACAGATGTGGTGTTTGCTGAACTGATCAGAATTTCAGTTGAAAATAGATCAGCGTGTTTTGCAAAAAGCTAGCCGATGCTATTTGATGGTTCCTGATTCCACATTGATGGAATTTAAAAGTATCCGCAAGCTACTCTTGGTTTTCATTTTAGACAATCGATTGTTTTTTTTTCTTCTAAATATTGATACCTTAGACAAAAACTGGTAGCGTGAATTTGCGGAAACGTTTTTTTTATTTTTCTAGTAATTTTTTTGTGCAAACTTTTCTGAAGCTTGAACAAAAGAATGTTGGTGTGACCGAACTGGCCCATATCTATCTATACGCGGACTTTGTTTTCAAGAGAAAACGAGATAAAAAAAAACAAGAAGCAGATAACGGAATGTAAAAATAACTGATTTGAATTTTCCTTTATTTTTCCTATTGATTTATTTTGGGTTATGAAAGCGATAAGACATTCTGTAAATTAGTTTCCAAAATAGTCGAAGCATCGCTACTTGAATAAGTTCTTTATTTTCACAAATTCTAATAAAACATCGAAGTGAGATTTTTGCTCATCTTCAAGTTTTGAAGCAAGGATAGGACCAAATTGTTTGCTTGTTTGGCTTCCAATTGTGAGAAAAGAGAATTAACAAAACAACCTGATCCAGGATAAGAGAGCACTTTACCTAGAAAAGTCTACAAACAAACAAACACGCCCAGTATTACGAGATGAATTTTGAAATTTCTAAAACTGGTAACGAAGATATTGCCCACATATTGGTCCTGAACTAGCTCTTTATATCGCAAACAACAATGATTGGTTGTGGGCTAAATTTGGCTTTACTTTTCAAGCTTATTAAAATTCCGTCTTGGACGGAAAGCTTGTTGAGCAGATAGGGACAGAGGCAACAGCTCACAACTCTCTAGCGAATGTGGGGTAGTTTTTGGAAAGCCATCCGAGGCTCGATACAGTGGAACCCACCCAAGTCAAAGACTACTTTTGGCAGTACAAGAGATGGTCGCTTAATACCCACAAAATCGGACCAGTGAAAGTATAAAAATGTATCTATTTTTGGAACAAGTTGATTCCGAGTATTTCACAATTTTTGCTGAATTATTCAGGGCCCAATTCTTTGGCTTTACGCTATCGATGTAGGCTGGCGGCGTTTTAGTTCAACGTTCCACATTCATCTACCGAGCTTTGGTGGGGTTCCCCTCACCACCTAATGTGGATGTTACAACAATGTTAAGAAACCAGGGACACACGGCCACTCCTTCAATTCTAGCCTATGATTGGAGCAAATATCAGGCTAATAAGCAAGTGTGGCGTAAAATGAAAACCATGTGCTTAGAGATCTTAGATTTATCGGAACAAGACAAGCGCAGGGCCCTGCTTCACATGAGTCGGTGCCTGGATTCTATATCAATTTACCTCTTGTAGACTTTTCGCGATTCTAGTTACTATAAATTTGTAATATCGAGATTGCAGATCAATTCGTGGAGATGGTGTGGCTGGTGAGTTGACGGAGACAACAAAGGAGCATCGGCGCAGATCAAGAGATCCATTAGAGCTGAAAAATCCGGATTTGAAATACTACAAGGTAAAGGAAATGATAATGGAAAAAAATATCTTATACAGATATAAATATAATACTACACAGGCATATGCTTCAAAGAAATGAGAAAATGTAGAAATTAAGAAAGTTAATTAGGCAAAATTTTTAAGGATTAGAAAGCTGTCAGTAGTCTTTAGCCAATTACAAGAAAAGACCACCGGCGATGACAAAGGCACCAGCAACGAGGGAGCCAGCCTTGACATTGGCAGCAGATCCAGACTGAGTAGAAGTAGCACTGGAACCAGCAGAACCAGTGGCAGAGTGGTGGATGGAAGTGTTGCCAGAAGAACCACCAGAGGTGCTGTTGGAACCAGCAGCAGTACCGTTGGAAGCAGCACCACCAGCGGCAGCAGCACCGGTAGAGGCGGCAGAGGAGGAGGCAGCAGAGGAAGCAGCAGAGGAAGCAGCAACGGCAGAAGAGACGACAGAAGCAGCAGAGGAGAGAGCAGCAGAAGCTTCGCTGGTGGCATGAACTGCAGATGAAGCAGCAGATGAGGCAGCAGCAGAAGCAGAACCGCTAAGACTGAGCTCGGACTCAATGGAAGAAGTATCCAAAGTGACACCAGAAGAAGAGCACAAAGAGACGGCGGTCTCGTAGGCGGTCTGAAGGTCGCTGGAAGAACAGCTGGACTTGCCACAAGAAATGAAAGCGTCAATGAAGTCGGAGGACTTGCAGAGACAAGCAAAGTCAGTAGCAGAGCATCCAGCACCCTTGCTGATGGAGGAAGTCAAACAGGTAGTAGCACACTGGGGAATGGTCTGAGCGGAGACAGCAGCAATGGCGACGGCGACGACAGCAAGATTAGCAAGCATTTTGAATTTAATTAAGAGTTTAAAAAAAGGGAGATGATAATTGAAGCAATTCTAGTCGAAGACGTTTGTTAAAAATCCACAAGAAAGCAGACGAAAGAATGGGGAACAGAGGCCTTTTATACCGAGGCAGTTGGGGGCTGGGTTTCTTTTTCAAGGTTTTACTTTTGGGCTGGCTCCAGTTGTCGACAGTTTCTGTTTTTGGAGATACAAACTCCGAGTAGGAGGAACATAAAGTCTGTTTAGATTACTGCCTGTAGAAGGCCACGGAAATGACCGATCCTCCACAGTCATCACTATTCATCATGAGCCTAGAATTGAACAATAGGTAGAAATACTCTTTTTTATATTCACGAACGACTCCACTATCACAATCGAAAAGTCAGGTGCACTACACCAACCGACCTGACCTGGGGGGTTTCGGTTTCTGGTTTAAAGTTTGCTGCATAAAGGCAGCGAACCTTTCAAAGCGTACACATCTAAGTAATGTTAGTGTGCGGTCGGGGCTAATAATAGCCGAATGAGGAGAGGCAACAACAGCGCGGCGGCAGCTGCCGCTGGCTGCAAATAAGGCAGTGTGCAATCCCTCAAGTTACAGAAATCACAAATTCTGGTCATAGTTGCGGTGGCCCAACTGATCGGTCTTTGCGCGCTATTGTTAATCTCTCAGAGCTATCCGTTGAAATTGGTGTTTCATACCACCTCTATTTTCGCGGTCGAGAGCCGTGCAGATGAAAACTTTTCGTGTGGAGTTATGATGACCTTTCGGTTAGGGTTGTCCCAAAGCGGAATTAGTGGGGAGGGGACGACTTGGCGTTGGGAAGGCATTACAGGGGAAGCTGCTAGATGTAGAAGTCTGGGCAGTAGGAGGCGGAAGGACGTCTGAGATACAAAAGAATGAAGGAGAAGGAAAAAGATGTAGGAGAAGCAGCAATTGCGGAGAGTAAGGGAAGCATAGAAGCAAAGGAGTAACGGGAAAGAGGAGCAGAGTAGAGAGCAGGGGACATAACACAAACGGGAATAATGGACTTTGAACGTTAGGTAATGCGGATAGGTTGTTTCAGTCACTCCGAAAACAGTACTGCTTTATTCAGAATGCCTTGCTTCTTATGAACAGGCAGTCCAAGGCCATTGGCCTGACATTTGATCAGTGCAGCACTTTGTTCGCCGTGTTGGGCTAGACCAAATTTGCTCTAGCTGCCTTTTTAAGACCAAGGCCGAGCGGCTGGGCCCGATTGTTGAGGAATTACAAATCCTTTTCTACCGAGACTACTATCAACTGATGTGGATTCCTGTTTATTTCAAAAGGTTTACTAGCTGAACCAATGGAAAACCCGTTTGAAGGTTTTTCCAGTTGAATAAATGGCCTAAGCAGACTGAACATGGCCAAAACGGTCACGAGCGGCGGACCCATAATTGGTTGGATAACGCAGTGGCTGAACGGAGAATTCTCAAACTAGAAATCCAGTTGTGGCAAACTGTGTGTGGGGGCCCCAAAATGAACAAGACAAAATAACTGGCTTTGAAAGCCATACTACAATATTATGTACGATTTGCCTTTGATTTTCAAACCCAGAAATTCCAATTCTATGCCGATGTTTGATTGAGATGCCATTGTGCAGTTTGATGACCTACTGAATTAGTCAGCCGATAACTCAGACCGTAGCGTGATAATCGATTACAATTTCAATGTGGCTTGTATTGCTTTTGACTGATGGTGAGTGCGAATAGCCGCCTATGGCCGTCGCTACGACCTTATGGGATAACACCAGCTAGCTGAATCGTACACAGCATTGCTAAGGGAGGTTATGACCCTACAAACTTGGTGCTTTTCTTTGGCAGCAGTTCTCATGTGAATTTCCAACTATGCCACAAACTTTATTTGATTCGATGCGATGCCCTGTAAAACGGTTTAGTGGGTCACATGACCACACACATACATGCGAGATGCCCCAAATCAGATCAGAGCTCGTTTGTGAGTACGGTAGCCACTCGAGCCAGATATGATAACTTTTTCAACTTTATAACTTAATCCGTATCTTGTCTGTTCGTGATTCATGTATTCAGGTGTCGCGCCATTCTACAGTTATGAATCTTTGCTGAGTTCCCCCATTTGATAATGGTAGTTAGAATATCGCTCCAGATCAATAACTCTTCTATTCTCTCAAAAAGATGCATTTGGCTGATTTGTTATTCCAAGAGTGATCAATTAGCTGTTTCATTCTAATGAGCAGGTGCTTATCAACAAGACATCAGCAGCAACGGTAGAGTCGGTGGTATGTTGAAGCCAAGCCTTTGGTCCAGTTGGCTGTAGGTATATGAATAGTGCCTCGAATTCCAATTGGTACACACGAAATATTTCATCTTCTATCTCCTCCTTCCTTTTTTTTTTTTTTTTTTGTATCCTTCGATTAGTTTTGGGTTTGAGTCCCCCCTTAATGCCACTCATGTGCCATCTTACATGCCATCTAATTTAATCTTTACGCAATTCATATAACACCCGATAAATTCATCCGAATAGATGGCCGATCTCATCGGACACACTTCAATTCCTAATTATGCACCCAATCCCATCAAATTCCTTTTCACGATTTTCCGCACCCTCTCTCCACATTGTTGTGAAATTTTGTATCATTATAAGACCCCACCAGTGCCGCTTCAATTACTATCTAACCCGATAGAAGCCACCGATGCCGTGATAAAAGTCTCAATTCAATCCCATTATTTGACCCTCAAGGACAGCTTCCAATTTCGGTTGACAACGTGCTGCATTGAGGTCTATGTTCCTCTCTAAACATTATACATTTAGCCGTAGCTGTTACCACAACAAGATGATCTAGCTCCAAGGTCTACTGCCCTTTACACATACCGTGAGCATCGACATTACCACATCACACTCATTGCTAGACTCCATGTCCAATTCCAATGGTATTTTATCGGCTCTAGGATGGTGGTTTGTGCCTAATATTCTGACAAATTTTCTGTTAAAAGCATATGGATCATTCATTCCTCTGACTGCTACTAGTGCGCCAGTAGTGTATCGACGAATATATGCGTCGATTATTGCGGTTTATCTTGCATTTTCAGTTTACGATGCTTTCTATTCTGTGAAATACGAATATTCAGGTGGATTCTCTGATCTCTATGCTTTGATGGGTGTGACGCCAACTTCTTCTATAGATGAGATTAGAAAAGTCTACAGGCGATACTCGGTGGTTAATCATCCTGATAAGGCTCATAACTCCAATGGTGCTAAATACGCGTTGGTAGTGCGAGCATATGAGCTTCTACGAGATAAGAATTTTAGATATTTGTATGATCGGTTAGGACCTCAGGCCATCTCATGGTACTCTAAAGAACAGCATTCCGTTGCTGAAGGGGTTTTGTTTGGAGCAAGAATGATCGGACAGTATTATCTTGTCTATTATGTTTCTTTACAAGCAGCTCACCTTTTTGGCTATGCTAAAAGTGCAATGTGGTGGCGATACTTGGTAGCTACTTTAGCTGCTCTTGTTGAGCTCAGCTTTCTGGTCCACTCCACATTCCCACTTACCTTGGGATTACTCCCATATCAGCAAGTACAAGTGATAAGACGACTTCTTGTATCTATCACAGTGGGTTTGAATCAGATCATACCATTATTCTCTGATAGCCAGCATATGAACGAGAATGTGGAACTCAATGCTCAAATGAATGAGCTGACTTCCTTGGCAAAACAGGTTGAATTATGTTCCAAAAACGTCTTGAAGATCGAGTATATGGCTGTAGATAGTACTGATAAGAACTTGGTGGAAACGGCTATTAAAAGCAGCTGGAAAGCTGCCCAGCTCCACGGAGATCCTTTGGTTAAGGATGCCATGAATGAATATAGCCGAAAAGTTGTGAGCGAAACACAGAGAACAGTTGAGGCTGATGAGATATGATTCAAGTGTCCGAGAAATAGCCATTCTTGATTTCTTGGTCTCCAGCAGTGAAGCTAGATCTATTCGTGCGTTCATAAAACCACATCAAGCTAATGCTTAACAGCATGCTCTGCTAATGAAAAATGTCTGGTATCAATCACTAATCTTGAAAAGTTGCTCATTGGAAACTGATATTTTTTTCTGTAGGAGGAATTAAGAGTTTTTTTTCTTCAACTGAAATATGATGATTTCAGGTGTCTCGGGATATATAAATCCCATGCTCAACAACCCACCACCAGATGGATACTTTTTGAGCTCAACCAATTCAAAACCCCGAGCATGAACCTGCGAATGAAGTTCATCATTGGTCTTTTCCGATCTTATTGTGCTAGAAATAATGACTCTTGGGGCCCCAACTATGAGACTGTCAATGAGCTGAGGAAATAAGTCACTATCATAGGTAACATCAGCAGCTATTACCCAACAAGGGTCATGGCTTTTTATCAGCTCATTACCGGCGTCAGATCCCCAAAGAAGTTGACATGTCTCTGCACTCAGCCCATTTAGCCTAATATTCTCTTCGATATTAGCCACCACATTCGGGTCGCCATCAGTGAGTAGAGCCGATTTTGCTAGTTTGAGCTTTGTGATCAATATTCCTACTAGACCGGTACCAGCCCCGAGCTCAATGACAGGCAATTGTTGGAATATCCCGGGGGAATCGACAATATAAGACGACAAAGCAATGGCAGCTTCCCATGTACGTCGCCCTGTAGATCCCGCTTGGAATAACGTCGAAGGTTGTTCCTTAATAAGAACTTGCCACTCGCCCTGGCCATACTTTAGAATCCCTGATTTACCCGATTCGGCCATTCCCGACATCATCAATTTGCTATATTGCTCGTAGATTTGATCTGCGATCAGGTGACCGTTAACCTCGGCTTGCATTATCACTAGCTTGAGAATCTGTTTAGTGTAATCCACATTGTCGAGGGAAGAAAGCGCATCATGCAACTGGATCTGCTGGCCCTCGCTCAAATAGAGTAGGTCATTCTTCAAGTATCTGGCCGGTACTTGCTGTTCTAATTTGCGAATCAAAGTTTGCAGCATAGGCCCTTCTGAAATTTTTTCTCGGATAAATGGGAAAATGAGAGGTGGTTTGCAAACACTCCGCCAACATTGGACGACTAGGTCGGGCTTTGGGGCTGGACAAGCCCTAGCCCTTGTTGGGGGCCCAACCAACGTCGGAGATTGAAATTATATATATATGGAAAGTGAAGAAGGGATTGAGTACCTGTCAACCGATTAGAAGTCATGAATTTTGAATCGGTAGAGATTGAAAAGATTCGGGATGTCGCCGAAGGCGCTGAGGTGCGACAGCGAGTCAAAATCAATCGAGGCACCTCTAAGACCGCCAATGACGCTGATCTTAAGGCAAAGAAGCCTATCTACGAGCAGCCCGTAACCATGAGCAATTGGTATCAGCACATCAACTGGATCAATGCTATTTTGGTGGCCTTGATCCCCTTTATTGGTTTCCTTTTTGTTCCGTTTGTTCCTTTGTCCTGGAAAACTTTTGCCTTTTCTGTTTTCTATTACTGGATTACTGGTACTGGTATAACTGCTGGTTATCATCGATTGTTCGCTCACCGAGCTTACAGTGCTGGCCTCCCTTTGCGAATCTTCTTGATTTGCGCTGGTTCCGGTGCCGGACAAGGTTCCGTCAAGTGGTGGTCTAATGGTCATCGAACTCACCACCGATTCACCGATACTGACAAGGATCCTTATGATGCTAAGAAAGGATTTTTTTTCAGTCACATGGGTTGGATTTTGTTTGTTCATAACCCTCGATTGAAGGGACGAACCGATATCTCCGATTTGGTTGCCGACCCTTTGGTCAGATTCCAACACAAGCATTATATTGCTTTCCTTGCCTTCTTCGGCTATGTGTTCCCTGCATTGGTTGCCAAGTTTTTGTGGAATGATCTTGCTGGTGGCTTCCTTTATGCTGGAGTTTTGAGAATGTTGTTTGTTCATCAGTCTACATTCTGTGTGAATTCTCTTGCTCACTGGATTGGCGAGCAGCCTTTTGATGATCGACATACTCCTAGAGATCACGTCCTTACTGCTCTTGTGACTCTTGGTGAAGGTTACCACAACTTCCATCATCAGTTCCCTTCAGATTACCGAAATGCTCTTAAGTGGTATCAATATGATCCTACCAAGGTATTCATCTGGACTATGAAGCAGCTCGGTCTTGCATCAAATTTGCAGAGGTTTTCTCAGAATGCTATTGAGCAGGGTCTTGTGCAGCAGAAACAAAAGAAGCTTGATCAGTGGAGAGCCCGACTCAACTGGGGTGTTCAAATTGAAAAGCTTCCTGTCATGGAGTATGAAGACTTCTGTGCCCAGTCAAAGGAGAGAGACTTGGTGCTCATCTCTGGTATTGTTCATGATGTCACCGAGTTTGTTGAGAAGCATCCTGGTGGACGAACCTTGATCCGATCTGGCATCGGTAAGGATGCTACTGCTGTATTCAATGGTGGTGTCTATGATCACTCCAATGCCGCTCACAACTTGCTTGCCACCATGAGAGTAGCTGTTATTCGAGGCGGTAGTGAAGTTGAGATTTGGAAGAAGGCTCAGACCGAGAAGAAGGAGGTCAACATTCCAGTCAGCACATCTGGCGAGCGAATCGTTCGAGCTGGCGAACAACCTACTCGAGAACGAAAAGCTGCAGTTAGTGGTCGAGCTGCATAAACATACGGATGGTTCATTCTCATAGCATTAAATTATAAACAGGTACATATCGAAAGATAAGTTATTGGTCGTTTTCTTCTGGGTTTTTGGTTATCTTGGAAGTTTCGCGCATGTATTGTATAGCATAAAATTACATTTTAATTTATCGAAAGATGCGTAACAATAGGAAGTGAAAAAAGATGACGAAAAAAAAAAGGTGAAAATCACTGGAAAAGGAGACGAAAGAAGTGCAAGTGCTGCATCACATGGAAGATGATTATTGCTAATAAATTGCGCGGAAGCTTCAATCTGTGGTCGCCGGTTTTCAATCTATTGCTTCTAGTTGACAATCATATCCAGCCTCGGAGTTCCCGAGGTGCAATGATCTCCAGTTTGACAATTTAAAACAACTCACCATTCAACCAACAACATGGGACTCATTATTGCATGGCAACTCAAAGGAAAACACATTTTAGTGGTAGGAGGCGGTGGTGTCGCCAAAGGCCGAGTAGAGAGCTTGGTTACTGCCGGGGTAGAGACAATGACTCTAATAGCTGCTCAGATAGATGATGAGCTCAAGGAGTTTATTGATACTCAGGTGAAAATTGGCCTGAACATCACCATCCACGAGAGGAATTTCGAAAAGGGAGATTTACCGGATAATAGCAGATATGACCTAGTATTGAGTGCCATAACCGACCGGCCCGTTTCGCTATGGATTGGCCAGCAATGTAGAACTCATAGGATTCCGGTCAATGTAGCAGATATACCTGAGTATTGCGACTTTTATTTCGGATCTATGATAAACAGGGGGCCTCTTCAGATCATGGTTTCTACCAATGGTAAGAGCCCTCGACTAGCTCGTCGAATACGTGCCGAAATAGAGGAGAAAGTCGACGACATGGGGGTCGATAAAGCTATAGAGAATATGGGTAAATTGCGAGCGATGATCCGAATAAAAACGGAAAATAAAATGGATAAGGCGACCATTGATACTCGAATGAAATGGGTTTCGGAGCTCACAGACAAATATACGTTTTCCCGAATGGCGGCTTTGTCAGACTCAGACATCCAGCAGCTTGTTGATGTTTATCCAGATTTTTCACTCTTTACATGCGAATCCGAGTCAAGCTAGTAGGAGCAGTTGTCAACGACGACGATTCCCAGGATGTGCCATCATTCAATAATTATTGGTGGCCTATAAAGGATCCCTGTATGACGATCGAAAGTCTGGTAAAAGTTATTTTGGACGACTTCGATGGGATCCTGATTGAAGGAGGATTGTATACTGCCAAAGTAAACGGGTATAGACTCCGTGATCATGACACTGTGGATGACGTGATTCGAGAAGACGATCTTTTAGAGATTATCAGATGTGTTGCACCTGGACATGGAAGTAATAAAACCAAGAGACGCAATGAGCGTCGTAAGCGTCATAAACCAGATCAGCCGACTGATACAGGGCGAGTTTTGGTGACCGAAGTGGAATGTGACAGTGAATTTGAATATGAGGGAGATACAAAGGAATATTATGGAAACAATGATGCCAAAGATAACAGTGATGGAAATGAAGAGGCTTTATCAGACGAATCTTCCACTATTCAATGGGAAGAACCAGAACAGTGCACAGCTGCAAATGTATCATCGGGCTCATTAGTCTATATCGAGTACATGGGTGCCGAGCCTCCATCATACTTACCGGGAATACAAAAAGTCTGGGGTGCAGTGGATGAAGGGAAAATGAATGAGGAGGTATCTATTACAGTATGTGAAGGTTATATACCGCGAAACATCGGCAGATTCGAAATTGGAGAACAATCCGGCCAGTTTCACAGAAAAATAGATGTCGGCAATATCAGCCGAATGCTAAAGTTCGGAATAGTCGTTGATGCTAGGTATGCAGAGAATGGGGGCTTGAAGGTAGACGACTTACCGGAAATCCCAAGAAGCTGAGTATCATTGCCTCACCTCTAGGAGCTGGCTCATGACTTAGAGTAGCCTTCTAAGGAATCTGAATTTGTAAAAGAGGTTGAGCTGTAGGATCAATTGGAGTTCAGGAAACCATGCTACTAAGAGTTGTAGTTGATCACCAGTAGTTTATGACTCGGCAGCGTTTTTTGATTAAGCAATACACCAGTCTTACTATCACTATCCAATTAGTCAGTCTAGGTTTGATGATCACAATTCCTCAGCTTCTCTCTTTTTCTTGGAAATAATTTCCATATCTTCCTGCCATGTTTCGGCCGATGTTTCTGGCTGCGTGGTTGGAAGATCTTCAGGTATTTCGAGCCTTTTTTCACTAGGACTATAATGAGAATTGTACTGCTTCACTGTAAGCTTTTCAGGTACTTCATTTTGCTCAAATTCAAGCGTTTTGCGGGGTTTAAGTGTCACAGAGAGATCCGCAGGCCCACTATCTTCGTTTGTCTCGAGGTGCCCACCTTGCTTCGTAGAAAGCTCTTCAGGCCCTTCACTATCAGAATCATCGGAATCAGAAGTATCTTCTTCTGAAGAGCTGCTGCTATCAGATGTTTCTTCCTTGAACTCTTCATAGCCAGTGGGCAGACCACCACTTTCAGTGATAATGAAAGTGGGATATTCAACCACGGTTTTACCTAAAAGCTGACTGCTAAGCTCTTTTTCATGATCCACTTCGAGCACATAATTCGTCGAGCCTTGACTTTTGTAGTGCAACCAAACTTTAGCCTTGCTTTCTGAAGGCAGATCTAGCGCACTTTTAATCACTGTATCGTCTGTAACATCTTTGGTTGTCAATGGCTGGTCCGGCCTGGTGAAATCTCGGTACTCAATGGTCCAAATGAATTTCTTTCGCTTTGGATTCCATCCTGACTTGTTCCTTTTAGCCCTTTGCATGCCTGGTGGTAGGCAAGAGATATTGACCCCGTTTTTCACTATTTTAGACTGAGAATACCGTTTCCGCTTACCAGAAGACAGACGAGTTACCATGTGAGATTCATCATCCTGGCCAGTCAATTCCAATCTTCTGTTGATTTTCTGTAGAAATGCATAGTCCCTATTTAGAGCATGAGGTGTAGAAGTAAGGGTTTTTCGATCTACAAATGCTGTGACCTGTATCTTTCCCTGGCAGTCGAACAGCAATTTATGCTGTTTTGAGCATTCAAGTGAGCAAGTACGCCTTCCACACTGCGGACATTTGTATTTCCAAGGATTCTCCTTGCAAATATTGCAAATTGAGGACGACATGTAGAGAGATCTCTCAAAGTAGAGCGGCATAGATTTTGAAAAAAAAAGTACAGCCGTGCGTGTCCAGTCTAGCAGGCTAGGAGAAGAGGGGGGGTTGGGACCTACACCAACGACACTTGTGTTTGCAGCCATTAGTCTAACAACCATGTCGGCACAGAACTCTCGAGGAATCCAAACGCTTCTTGAAGCAGAGCGAAAGGCTCACGAAATTGTGCAGAATGCTCGTTCATATCGGGCCCAGCGATTGAAGGCATCCAAAGCAGATGCTGCCAAGGAAATCGAAGAGTACAAAAAGACCAAGGAGGCCGAGTTTCAAGCCAACGAATCCAAAGTAAGTAGAAACCGACCCAGCTGCAATCTATCCGTTATCTCTCTAACGCTCAATTAGCATACTGGCGATTCTTCCAAGGCCCAAGAAGCTGCTGATGCTCAAGTTGCTAAGGAATTGGAGGATGTCAAGTCCAAGTCCGCCGCTTCTAAGGCATCTGTTGTGGACAAACTCATTGATTCCGTCACTACTCCCAAGCCTACATTACACATTAACGCTGTCTGAAGTAGCATATTCGTTTTATTCATAGAACTATCAAATAATTATTGGCTGCCGTCTGATTTGTATTTTATCCCTGTTTCTACTGTGTAGAGCTTGCTAAGACCGCTGTATCTGTCATTGTTGCCATGCCTGGTATGAGCCTGCTCTTCTTCTTTTGCTCTCCCAAAAAGTTGGCAACTTCACTCTGCTGATTTCTGGTCATACAAGCAGAACTGATTTTCTCGGCTCATGACTCTAACAGATAGTATGCCGGGGAATTCTACCTCTGTAGCTTTATTGGCAATTGCTATACCATCGATCCTTTTTGTTTTCCGTTTAGTTTTCAATAGGGCTTTTGGTTCTAAGGAAACTAGTGATGCTAAGACTATATCCATCACCATTCCTGATCAAGCCCTTCCTCACTGGAAAGGGAGGAGAGCGAACCCATTGGCAGTCTATGATCCAAATGACCCTGATAATATTCAATGCTATTGCCCTGCGACTGGACAGTATCTTGCCAGTGTTCCAGTGGCCTCTACTGGTGATATTGACAGCATGATTGACAAGGCTCATCATGCTCAGAAGCAATATGCCAAATCTTCGTGGTCCGAGCGCCGAAAAGTTCTCAAGACCATTGCAAAATTTCTCAATGAACACCAGGAAGAAGTTGCTCGGATCGCATGCCGAGACACGGGGAAAACCATGCTTGATGCTAGTCTTGGAGAAATCATGATTACCTTGGAAAAGATCAATTGGATTGTGAAGAATGGCGAGAATGCTCTGAAAACTTCGAAGCGACCAGGATCTTCTAATATTCTTATGAGCTATAAATCCGGTGAAGTTCGTTATGAGCCCTTGGGGGTTGTTTCTGCTATGGTTTCTTGGAACTATCCCCTTCATAATCTCATGGGACCAGTGGCTGCGTCCCTTATGACCGGTAACGGCTTGATCGTCAAATGTTCAGAAGCGGTTGTATGGTCATCCCAGTATTTTATTGAAATCGCCAAGCAGGCTCTGGTTGCTAATGGATATAGCCCAGATCTTGTTCAACTAGTCGCTTGCTGGCCAAAAGATGCCGATTATCTTACTAGTCATTCTGGAATTAGCCACATAACTTTTATTGGATCGCAGCCAGTCGCCAAATTGGTGGCGCATGCTGCGGCCAAATCTTTGACTCCAGTGGTGGCCGAACTAGGCGGAAAGGACCCTTTGATTATTCTTGATGACAATCGGTCTGCTAAGGACATACAAAATTTGGCCTCATTGATTCTTCGTGGGACTTTCCAGTCTTCTGGGCAAAATTGTATTGGTGTGGAAAGAGTAATTTGCCAGGGAAAAACCTATGATTCATTAATCTCTATACTTGAAAACACTATTTCTCAATTTCGTCTTGGTTCTTCAATTGATCAACAGGAAGACATTGACATGGGTGCAACAATCTCTGACTCTCGCTTCGATACTCTAGAAAAGCTCATCAATTCTGCTGTTGAGAAAGGTGCAAGACTCTTGCAAGGAGGTACTCGATACGTCCACCCGAAATATCCCCAGGGCCACTATTTCAAACCTACTCTATTAGTAGACGTCACTCCTGATATGGAGATTGCTCGAGAAGAGGTTTTTGGTCCCATTTTAGTAATGATGAAGGCTAGATCAAATGAGCACAGTATAGAGCTAGCAAACTCTAGCAACTTTGGACTTGGAGCGTCGATTTTCGGCCCATATAAGACCGCCAGTGCTGCTGCTGATCAGCTCCGAACAGGAAATGTCTCCATAAATGATTTTGCAACTTATCACATTTGTCAACTACCTTTTGGCGGTGTCGATGGCTCTGGATACGGAAAATTTGGAGGATCAGAAGGACTCCGAGGACTCTGTTTGGAAAAATCAGTTGCATACGACAAGGTCTGGTTCATCAACACCAAAATCCCAAGGGTATTGGATTATCCGATCCCCGATGTAAAAAAGGCTTGGGAAATGGTTAAAGCTATCAATGAAGCAGGCTATGGTTACAGCATCTATCAGCGAATCAGGGCAGTTTTCCGATTAGCCAAAATGTAAAATATAAAGACTGAATGTAAGCACAAATAGCATCAATTGTATTCACAGTGAATTATTGCGTTATATACTGGATTCTGCCGATGCTTGGGCCTTTTGGAGCTTGGCAGAGTAATCCTGGTAGGTCTTTTCAATCTTGGCATTGAACTTCTTGAACTCATCCTGAGTGAGATCTTTCTTTGCTTTCTTTATCTTATTCATGAAATTAGATCGAACAACGGCTAACGAGGAGGATAGTTTGTGTGAGTTTCTGAGATCATCGTGCAGGGCTTTAATTTGCTTCAAAACTTCACTCTTGTCTTTAGAAGGCAGAGGGACGATGAGAGCTTGCCTGTTTTTTGGATCGACTTGAGGCGTTATATGAAATTCAGAAATAACAGCACTTTGAATATGCTTGACGTCTTTGGGATCAAAAGAGACAATCTGAATCAGTCGATTGCCGGCTTTAATTTGAACATTAGCAATGTTCCTCAGTAGGTCAACTTCTCCTTGAGTTCCAACTTTGAGATTCTGCCATTTGGAAAGATCTGCATCACCAGATTTCAGATGTTTCACCTTCTCGGAAAAACTGGAAAGTACTTTGTTGAATTCGACATCAATGTCATGGAGTCGGTCGTGCTCCTGTTCTTCGACTGCTATTTTAGAAGACGTTTCGACGGCCTTTGGGCCTTTATCGGCTCCTTTCTTTTTCAAAAGAACGGGGCTTATGCAAAAACTTCTTCTTGAAGCAATAATGGTCGGTGTGGGTTGAAGTCTCACTAGTGGACGGAATCTGAACATTTTTAGATGAAGCATCTCTTCGTCAAATCTGTGATTTTGCGTAGGAAGTGTGCAGATCAACTAACGCTTCAATGTACTTGCGGGTCACACCTTTTACCCATCATCGACGGAAGTTTTGCGGGGATTAAGCGTTTTAAGCAAAGGTTGAGTAAAAAATATGAAAAAAGCAAAATCCTCATTTAATATGATTCAAGAGATTCGAAGATTCTTGAATTCTGGTGTCATAAAATGATTTTTGATAACAATTTGACTTGTCGCTGACATTCTCAACTTTGTGAGCGGGCTGTCTCCCTACTTTCGACATTTGGGAGCGGAAACAATATTCCTCTCTAATAACTTCCTGAAAGAGAAACGGAAAGATTACTAAAAAAGCTTTTTTTGGAAAGTATTGCATGCGCATAAATCTGGCCGGCAGCAAATAGCCATTTAATGTTGGAAAAATTTCAGTTCAATATAGCTGTAAATCATGAAGTCTTTCATAAGTAAAGTGCTATTAATTCCGTTGCAGTGTAGGATAATGCCAGAATAGACAGAGTTCTATTTATCATCAAGATTGCAACGGCTTGGCCGAGGATGCAATTAAAGCATGGGAAAATAATCGGCCAATATCCAAAACCAGCGGATTGCAAACTATAGAGGAAAATGTTATTGTGGTGCCATAACAAAAATGAACCAGATTTTATGTCTCTAAATTACAAACCTTTGCTCGAGCCGACTATTTAATTTCCAGCTTTTGACGAGGTGAGCCGTTCACTCTGTCTTGTGCTTCTTACATCACTCGGTGGCTGAATTGATAACCAGGTGCGAAACCTAACCAAAGAGCTCATTTGGATGATGATCGAGTGGAAGCGGTATCGTGCATGCTTGTCTTGTCGGAAAGCAAAAGCTCGTTGCGAATATGATGGACCAGAGAGTGAAACTTGCATGAGGTGTAGTAAGCGAGAGCTCAAGTGCGTTCAACAGACCCCTGCAAAGGGCGGACATATGTCCAATGCCATAGTTGCATTCCAATCAGCAGGAGGTAAACAATACATGAAAGAAGAGTGTAGAGATCAGATCGCTATGTCTGGACAAGGTGACGACTTTGATGTTTCTAGCTTGACTATCAAGCAGCTGAAGCGTACCGACTGTGTGGGATTGGCCATTGAGCTCGGATTATTCACAGTCGAGTCAGTCAGATTATTCTTTGAGCTATATATGTCGGGAATGTCTATAGTGATGCCTATGGGGCTATCTGATGCAGAGGAATTGGATACTATGTTGAAAGAGCGGCCTGTGCTCGCTCTCACTTTGATCACGTCTTGTTCTATATGTACCACCAGAGACAAGGCTGTTGGCCGCCTAAAATTTCTAGAGCGTATTCTTGTTGAAAGAGCTTTTGTCGATAAAATAGCTACTCTAGAAATTTGCCAATCATTACTAATAGGTGCTCATTTTGTGTGCATAAACACCTATGACGAGTATGACCGATCAAAAGTTTGGCAAAATGCTGCCCTAAACATTTCAAGAAGTATCAGATTGGAGGAGCATTGCCTTCGAGAAATCAGGGCTATTTGTTCCAGCCATATGCACGACAACTCCGACGACACACTGAATGGTTCAATCGCTACCCTCACATCTGCACCTTTCCTGACGAAATCTAATACAAACGGGAATTCCAAACCTGACTCTCAATATGACGGGGTCAGACTGCTTCGTGAATGTCCTATGGGAAACGGACGACACTCTGTGATACTCTCGTCCAATGGCACTGACGTTACAAAGCACTACCCTCTATCACAACGAGTGAATTTGCTTCTCAATATACACAGTGCTAATGCCAGCACATGCTATCATTCTGGCGATAAAAATCATTGGAATGCTTTCGACTCATGCCGAGAGATAACCGACTGGTCTGTGGAGCAGAATGACCCTGTCATTCTCCTGTCTGCCTGTGTCTGTAAAGCTATCTACAGTGGACATGAAATGATCCTTGAACTAATGGAGTTCAAAGCTGGTGATGTGAACGGTTTGCTGGAACAGTATGATACAGCTTACAAAATCATGAATTCAGTTCGTGAAAATGCTAGAAGGGTTGTTCATGGTCCTCTTTTAAGCACAGTCGCAAAATTTTACGAGCTTGTCATCACCAAGTGTGATTTAGAGTTACTGTCTTGTCAAGAAGTTGTATTAGGGAGATTGGTAGCCATTGGTGCCCGTCCTGATCAGCAGGTGGAGTTGACAAGTACCATAAAAGAGGCGGCAATCTCGATAATAAACAAATTTATTGAGATGACTATTCACTCTGCGCGATTTCCCAAGTTTATTTATTTCAGACCGCTACAGGCTTTGACTTCTTTGATCCGTCTTAAGATTCTTAATCTTTGCGGTGGAAGTAAGTTTGTCACTATTGACAGTTCGCTTCTCTTGGAGAATCTAAACAAAGTTAATGAATGCTGGTTGAGACTCAAGGAGTCATCTATATTGGCCGAACAAGCTTATAGAGAATATTTTCTTACAGTTGAAGCTTGGACAAAGCTAATTTTGGACGCTGATGAGAAGCTGCGCAACAAAAAGTCAGGCAACAATAGAAAAGCTAGACTCTCTCAAGAGGCTTTACAATATTTTGTGAATAGTATCCAGGTAACAGCTTCTGTTCCTCGAGCAGTAGCTGCAGCAGTCAAAGACAATACTGACAACAGCGACGAAATTGATACTCGGGAGAGGCCAACAAAAGAGGCGCAAAACTGCCCTCAAGCGTTGGTTGGGGGTGAAACAGCATATTCAGATTGTGACAATATCCAACATGTTGACAATACTTATAGCTCGATGCTCCCGAATTTCAAAAGAGCACGAATTGATCCATTGGACGACGTAATACCACCTTTTGATTACTCGCCTACAGACACTAATGGGGAAAGCGAGATTGATTATAATGAATCGAACAATTTGCTGCAGATGCTTTTCTACGAGACCTGTGGTGATTTGTTTTCGATATGATGATTTTGATGTAATTTTATATATGGTTGTAAAGAGGTAATCGGTGTAATGATTTTCTCAACACTCTTGCAGGCGTATTTGGTTTAATCAGCAGATGTTTGTAGTATGAGCGAATATTTACCTTTCTAAATTTATTGTTTCAAGAGTTTTCTGGCTTAAGCACCGACTTGCAAAAATTTCAAAGTGTTCAGTAACTTCAGATTATTCTTTGCATATCATTAAGTGGAGCCGATAAGCAGATCTAAGAATTGCCGCAGCACAACCAAACGCAACGGTTTTCAGATTGGGCATGCCAGGTGCTAGCCGCGCCTACGAAGGGTTATTGTTTGCGGGTCGATGAGCCAAAGAGAGCGAGATGCAAAAAAAACCGATTTAGAACTTGAAATTAGATATTAAAGTGTAGATTGGTTACAAAAATTATCAACTCCGCCACCTTTGTGGGCGATAGACTTTGAGCAAGGGTAGATTTAATTACATAGCCGCAAGTAGCGGACATAACAGCAATGCCCAAGAAAACGACCAGGGGGACGACCGCTGACATAAGCCCATTACCATCACCCTGCAAGTGGAGGAGTGGTGAGACACTAGCCTTAAGCAGCAAGACTTACTACCAACTACTAGTCGGTAAGCGATGCAGAGTGAGTTTGCCCAGCAGTGGAGAAAGAGACAAAGCTGCAAGAGATGTCGGCGTTTGAAAGTCCGCTGTGAGTTTAGCAACCCTCTTGCTGAGTCATGCAAGAAGTGCGCTTCTGCTAAAGTCGAGTGTCAATCGCAGTCGGAGACAAATATCACGGACAAAAACACAATATCAAAGAAGTCGAAAGCAAAATCTAGGATAGACTACTTGCAAAAGTATATCACCGAGGCTTATAATGAAATAGCCAGCATTCAGAAAGAGGAGGGTACCGAAGAAGGAGACAGCTCCTCCAAGATCGACGAGAACCCTTCTTCTCCACATAGTCCGTCTTACCAGTATCCTGACGATGAAAAATTGGCCACTGGAGACAATTTTACGGAATTTGTGATTGATCCCGATGACGATGGCGGACTGACACTCACTAGCAATGCTTTAAGAAGCAATGATGTGGTCAAGACTGCTATCGAGCTTAATCTCTATACATATGAAGAGGCAGTCAGATTTTACGAAATATTCAACAACGACATGTATAGGCATATTCCTTGTGATCTGAAAGCCCACAAAAATTTAGACAGCATGTGTGTGACAAGGAGTATATTGGCTTTGGCTATGATTACGTCGGCTGCATCAGTGACCACCTGGGATAAAGCAACTGTGAGGAGAGCTTTTTTTGAGCGGATTGTTACTGAAAGAATAAACATAATGGGAAAAGTGTCAATTTCATTGATTCATTCACTCATAATTGATTGCATGTTTTTATCAACTGCTCGATCGTTTCTATGGTTGTTATGGGCTTATGTTGTTGCCGTTGTCATGGATTTGGGCTCAGCTACTGATTTAGCAAATATCAAAAAGCTTCCGGCGGATCACCCCGAAAGAATCCGCAGCATTGAGTCCTCTGAGGCTGTTCTGGCTATGACCAGCTGGATTGCACTCATGGGTCTTACGGGTGCACGGAAGCGAAGATGGAATATTTTAGGAGGATGGCAGAATCTATGCGACACAATGAGAAATTTCACCCGTGATAGTCCTATGCACAATAGGTATCTACAGCTGATCATACATATTGAGAGTTCTTTTGATATCAAAAGGTTTGTGGAGAAAGTTTCGCTCATTCCTCAGTCTTCTGTGACGGATGCGCTAGATATTTATCATCAAACAATTGCAAAGGTCAATGTTCAAGAGAAACTATACTTGAATTTATCAGAGGGTGATGTTGATCGAAAAAACTCCTGGGAGAACTCTTTGTTTTTTGCATTTTCGCAGATGAAATATATCTTGACCGACACCATATTGGACCGTTATTTAGCCAACGGACTCAAGATTCAACCGAGCGGCCTTTCGGCGTGGGCCAATACTGCATTGGAATCTTTGGTCTATGAACTGGAAGGCTTCCTTATTTTTCAAATCGAAGATTTCATAAAAGATGTGAAATCTTCTGCGCGGGTCCCTAAATATGTTTTTATCCGGCCAATTCAGACCATGGTATGTCTAACGAGAGTTCGGGCAGTACGTGAACATATTGGAATGAAAACAGAAGTTCCTCCAGAAACAGAAATTTTGAAATTGTTCGACGACATAGAGCAGGTTTGGTCAGTACCGGAAAAAACATCATGGCAAGCACATGAGATATTTCCGTTCTTGAAAAAAGTCAAATCTTGGTACCTGAATGTGAGGGAACGTGCAGCACAAAGGGCTCCTGAAATTCAAAACGTAAATCAATTAATGAAGCAGGACGATGATGCTTTATCCCTTATGAAAATCAATCATGATAATGTAACTCATTGGGCTGCTGAGCTGGACTTCATGATTCAGTCGGCGAACGATGCTCTTGGAAATTTTTCATATGCAAATTTGTATCCGTCAATGGAGGCTTGAGAGATATCGGCTTTGGAGGGGCGATGCAGATGAATGTTGCAGGCAAGCTACAGGCTGCAGCCCAGCTTTTAATTTTAGCCGAGAACCTACTACATACGACGGGCGGCTCATAAGAACTTGGGCCCATACCATGGTAAAATTAGACATGGGCGACTGCATGAGTTGTTGGCCGAAGGTGCAGTCTAAGAATGATTAGAAGCTTTGAATTGGCAAAGCAATGAGCAGTGCGAGAATAATAAAACACCAGCATCTCGGCCTGCATACAGTAAGTTTGACTGCATGGGCGTTCCTAAACTCAAAACCGGGACCAAGAACATAGTCATCGAATACGCCTCTTGCGATGAATTTAGCAGGTCTCAAAGCGCTGGGCCGCAGGTATTACTTTTCAGACTGATTTCTTCACTTCTTGCTGGGTCGGCCTCACATCACGGAATTTTAATTTTTTACCCGCATTGGTGCACATACGACCAGCCTCGTTCAGCCACACATCGTTCTTTGTCCGGAAAACGTATTATCAAAACCGTTCCAAAAGCGCACACGCACACAGACAAGGACAACTCAAGTGTAGGCCTTGAACAATAATGTGGAGTCGACTGGAAGAAGGCAAATTATCTGGGTTAAGGGCCTTCAAAGCTTTCGGTTGCTAGAAACAAAGTGTGATATTTATAGCATGTTAAGAAGAAGGTGGAAGGCTTTGTTCTGAAAGATTCCAGGCGTGCGTTACAGCAATTTTGTGCAGAATAACATTTTAGGTTTCCAGCTGATGTCTTGCACCACCAGTAGTCGAACATGCCCCCGCCGCCTTGGATTGGCACTAGGCATCACGTTAACTTCAGATGAAACAGCCACGGGCGTGGTGGATCAGCGCAAAGTATGCGGGAGGAACTCGTGAACCATGTCAATTTTCTGCAAGGCGACAGTTTAGGTCATCGCACCAGCGCCAGTGCTAGTACCTAAGCGATGAGATGTAAAGAAATTGAGCAAAGTTCTGGCTATTGTTTGAGCAGGTGTAAACTGCGGCGGTCCGGATGAGTCGCTTAGAGATTCCCAAGTCCGCCTCTTTTTCTTGTTGATGATGCCGAGTTTTCTAGTGCATCACTGGTCACACGGGGATCTTGCGGAAGTTCGCGGCTGTACAACTACGACCAAGTCAAGCCAGCTGAGTCGTATGCACAATTCCCTGTTGAAGAGGAAGAGTATATATGAGGTAATGTCACTGTTGAAATTCCGCTCATCTGCTGATTGCGTTTTCCAAAAAATCAGTTCTGCCTCTATTGTTGTCTTGATTATAAATTTCAAGCCCGAAGCTTTCTTCTTTCATTTGCCCAGCGCCTCAGAAACCTCATTGGAGTTTATTTATTGTTATTAGAGAGTTTTTTTTTTTTTGTCTGGGTGTGGTGCTACCGCTTCAGGAAGTGGTGGAGCATACAAAAAGTAATTAGGTGAAGGTTGTCTCAACCTGATCTGCCTGAGTCGCGCCAAAGCCAGACCATTTTGCAAGCTATAATGCAGAAACGGCCATGCAGAAACAACGAGAACTAAGTGCTTCCCGCCTCCTCTGTTAGGTTGAGAACAAGCGGTCGCAAAAATTTTTTTACTGGCCCCAAATTATATAAATGCTAGTTGCTCCTTCTAATCCGCTCCTTTGATTGTCGTTCATTCGTTGCCAAACCACATCAACTCCCCGTGCATTGCAGTTAGTAGACGTAGACATACCTTCGCTTTTTTGCAGACATTTCTACTGAAACCTGTTCGTTCAGCTGATTATTCCGACTATTATCGATTCTAAATCCTCAACCCCCCATATCTACCTATTATGTCTGATTTTCTTGCCAACCCTTCTTCAACTGAGCCTACGCTCCCCACAACCGAGACTCCTCGTACCTTACGAACTGCTGAGTACAAGGCCGGAAATCCTTCGGGTGGAGCCATTTTGGAGAATGGCGGTCGACATGGAAACGTCCAGTTTGCTGGACTTCCCGATAGTCTCCGAAACCACGTTATTGCCGTCTTTTCGGAGCTGGTTGGTACGTACTTGTTTTTGTTGTTTGCTTATGTGATTGCTCAAATTGCAAATGAGGATAGACGACTTGACAAAGAAGGTTCCAATCCCAATCAGTTGGTCATGATTTCTTTTGGTTTTGGATTCTCAGTTATGGTCAATTGCTTCATTTTCTTCCGTATCTCCGGCGGTCAATTGAATCCTGCTGTTTCTTTGACTTTGGCCCTTATTAGAGCCATCTCTCCTGTTCGAGCTGCTCTGCTCATGGTCACTCAGGTCGTCGCTGGTATTGCCGCTGCTGCCACCGCCGATGCTTTGACCCCCGGCCCTATTCTTTTTGCCGATTCTCTTGGAGGTGGTGCCTCTAGATCCCGAGGATTGTTTATTGAAATGTTCACCACGTTCTTGCTCTGCACCACTGTTTGTTTCTTGGCTGTTGAGAAGCACCGGGCTACCTACATGGCTCCTATGGTTATCGGATTTGCCCTTTTCATTGGTCATTTGTTCGCCGTTTATTACACTGGAGCCGGTATCAATCCTGCAAGAGCTTTTGGACCTAATGTTATCATGGCTTCGTTCCCTAATTATCACTGGATTTATTGGCTCGGTCCTATCCTCGGTGCATTCTTGGCTGCTGCTTTGCATTATATTCTCAAGTTTTTGCACTACGAGACTGCCAACCCTGGTCAGGATGCCGAATACTAAAGAATCTCGGTCTAATATCAAGCCCACCGAAAAGCGAAATCAAGCTTTACTCAAACTTACTGTGCGAGTTTGTGCAAGTTAGTCTCACCAGCGTTGTCACAACCTTAAGATGTCGCATTTCTTTTGCGTAATCAAACATCATTAATCTTAATATTTCTCCCCACCAATAATTATGAGACCACTCAATTATTTGTCTTGCTCTGTTTATTTAAAAATAAAACCTACATAGTTTTATAACAAATCTGAACCAGATGTGAATGTCATGACTCTAAGGTCTCCAACTATGTGGCATGGTTCGCTCTGTTGCTGCATCCTAGGGCCTTACGTAGAGCAAGAGCGATGAACATAGCAATCCCGACGTTACGGTTGGCGAGCAAGCTGATGGTTTTGAGCTTCAGAGGCAAGCTGGAATATTCTGAATCGATTTGAAAATTTCTCAAGATTTTTTGCCTAAGCGGAGGCTATTATCGTAGCTTTTTCAAGGGATCGAGCTGTCAAGTCCTTACATTCAAGGGTATTCTGGTTTGTTGATCCCCCACATTTGGTCAACACCAGCATATGCATCAACAAACATCTCGAGTAGAGTAATGAGATGACAGCAGCTCAAAAGGGCTTTAGAGCTGCAAAGATCATCACATAATATTATCTACTACAATAGCTGGTTATTGCATTACAGCAATATAATAAAATAATTGCGAGCTCACGGTTGCTCGGCCGGTAGTAAAGAGTGTTAGGTGATTAATCCACCAGTCATTTACTTTTGTACACAACCGCATTTGGAACCAGCAGTAGGTACCCACCTGGCTGTGATTTTGAGCTGAGAGGCCAGCAAGTAAATTAACCAGAGAGCAAACCCTCTTTGAGCTAAAATTGGGAGGAAAAGTAAACCCTTATCAAAATAAAGCAGTTTGGTGTTGACACAATGGTCGCTTGTTGATCACTACTTTTTTCGCTTGCATGGCGTACTAATGGCCTAGCAACCGACCACCTTCTTTCCGTTACAAAACTGATTTCTTGGCTTTCTTGGTTCTGTTTGTTGATTTGTGAAACAAGGAAAAGTATTTTGGTGGATTCTCCGGCGCAAGTCAAGCACGGAACAAATGTATTTTGGTGGTTTCTGTTTCGATCGTCCGAAAATGCGAAATCCTCATACTTCAAGTGATGAGGGAAAGACTCGAGATTAAATTCTGGTTTTGGCTTCATGCTAACTATTTTTGCGCCTGAACAGGCACAATTGGGACGATGAATTAAATAACTTGTTTACTAATATCACTAATCAGCCGTCAATATCTATTCGAGCTTTAGTGCTATTTGTGATTGATGGCATTTCTTTGTAGTTTTTGAAGGCATTTCTGTTCGGCATAGGTGATGGGCATAAGTGTTAGGCCCTTCTATTACGCACCTTTGTTCAATGTTGCTATTATTGGACAGTTTGACAAATGATTTAGCTAATTCTCAAGCTCCGTACTGTTTTGTTTGTTCGTTTGTTTCTGGGCTGGAATTCTGTGCACCTTGTCTCACTACCTGATCTCCTCAGCTCATCTGGTGATGGCCTGCCTGGTTTTCCGCGAAGATTTCAAATTATTACTCTCGACAATTCGAAATAGCTTATCTCCACATTAAATGTTGCGTTTACAAACAAGAGCGTTCTCCTTTTAACTTAAAGTAAATGCCGCAAAAAACTACAATACGTTCTTTTGTTTACTATTGCTTCGGGCCTTTCCTGATCATAGATAACACGGCTAGCTATATGCCAAACCAAAACTTGAGTTGGTCAAGTCACCGCACGTACTTGTGCTTGGGCAATAATTGGCCGCACTGAACGATGGTTCGTTTTGTTGCGTTGATTGCGTTGGTTGTCACAACAACACTTCGCCCCTTACCGACTGCGCCACTCGCTCCGCGTATTCCAACATTCTAGACGTGTTCCGCTCTCGGAAACCCGGCCATAGATTTAAACAAGGTTGGACGGGCAGTGTTAGAAAACGGTTTCATGCCAAAACTAGCAGAAATAGTATGACGACGACGAAAGCTAAGCCTGGTACGGCGCTGACATACAGTCATTGACATGCACTGAAATCAAAAACCAATAATAGATTGCAATAGAGAGAGTAGCTTTAGTTCCTGGGACCATTCACGAGATTTGTAGCCATACTCGCTTACAGTATCACTGTAAAACTACTTCCCGCTCGTTTAAGCCTCATGTTTGTCAATGCTGATAATCTATTGATTTTTTTGCAACCTTCAAAACATATCGATTTAGTTGACAGATCAATAAATTCAATCAACTTGTTGATCGTCTCCTCCACCCCATCCTTTCCCAACTCAACGTTATTGTACTTTTTTTTTTTTTTTAACTACTGGTTTGCAGCAGCCCAACTCATATCACGGAACCACCACCAATTTTGCTCACTTTCCTTCTAACCATCTCCACGCTCACGCTCAGTCTCTCCTCTACAACAGTTAACTTACACCACATCTGGCGCCTGGTATCAACAGCTGCCTATCGATCACTAGCATATCCATGAACCAGGATTTTCTGGGTGGTTCGGGCGAACCCGACACCAATGCCCCAGAGAATAGACGTTCTCTGTTTACTGGCGGTGACCAGTTCGAAACCATGTTTGACGAAATTATTTCCACTGATGAATCGAGTCAGCCTCAAGCTTCATTCGATGCCAATCCTCCAACAACTGACACGTATAATGAGCCAGTTTATTTGACTCCCGACTACCAGGCTGGTCAATTTCACCATGACGCTTCGACCGCTGCTTCTCATCATTTTCAAGGCAATCGTCATCATCAGCGCACTCCTTCAACCCATTCCGATGCTTCTTCCATTGCTCTGAAATCTGGTCCTGATGGAGCGCTTATTTCTGATCAGGCTTCACCTATGTATTTTCCTGTGGATGTGTCTCAGACTACAGGCTTGGAGCAACTAACTCAAAATTTCACTTTATTAGATGATGCTAGCGGTCTCTCAACAGCATCACAGGCTCACCATGTAGAACTTACGGGTTTGGAGTTTCCTCATGATGCTAGTACATCTATCACTAGTCCTTCTGCTCCGGAAATCAACTTTCCTATTTCGGAGGATATCCTGCAAGTTTCCTCCAACTTGGATCAACAAATCTACCACAGCCCGAATGAACAGCAGGATTTTATGACCACCATAACTTTTCCAGAGACCTCTGATGATGTCACGCCTTTTCCCAATGCTACTGTTTATCCTTCTAATACCGGTGTTATAACCAATGAAGAGCAAGAATATTTTTCCACCACTTCCATGTCATCTGTTGACACAAGTGAAGTTGGTGAAGCGGGATATCTTTCACCATCAGTGCCTGCATCTCATTTTTCGGCGTCAAATGCGTCATCCCCGGGTAGAATGAGATCCCATTCAGATTCATCTGTTCACAGCTCCTCCTCCATGGATCCTTCCAAGCTCAGGGTTCAGTCGCCGTCATTATTTTTATCTCCTGGTTCCCAGGCACCTTCCCCCGGCTCTCCCGCAATATCTCAAAATGGCTATCTTTCGCCTAATCTGGCACCGACCACCATATCCGCTGCCTCTTCTCCTTCATCAGGGAACCAACTCAATGTTCCTGGTGCTGAAGTAAGAAGAGCAAGATCGACCTCTTCTACGCGAAGCCGGTCTTCAAGCTCAAGATCGCGGTCTAGATCTCAAACTCGAGATTATCTACTTGAGTTGGCCTCCCCGTCACCATCAAGCAAACGAGTTCAGAAACATCCGTCTGTATACGGCTGTCATCTATGTGACAAACGCTTTACCCGTGCTTACAATCTTCGCTCACATCTCAGGACACATACGGATGAGCGTCCGTTTGTGTGCGGAGTGTGCGGAAAGGCCTTTGCCCGGCAGCATGATAGAAAGCGACATGAAGCTTTACACTCCGGCGAAAAGAAATTCGAATGCAAAGGTCTCCTCTCTGATGGGCGCACAGAATGGGGCTGTGGGCGTAAGTTTGCTAGAGCTGATGCATTAGGAAGGCATTTTCGCACCGATGCTGGTAAAGAATGTATCCGGCCTTTGGTAGAAGAGGATGAAAAGCTCAAGATCAATGGCGATCCTTCAGGTAATGGAGGTAACGAGGTTCCTATATACCTGAACGACAAAAATAGCGGTACACCGGCGCTCATGTTATCACCTCCTGAATCTTCAAGCTCTCCAGCTACCAATAGCAATACCAGAGGGTTTCCTACTGCCCTCCTTCAACAGTTTCCGAGCTTGGGTAATATATCTTGGGATAATACGTCTAGCAACGAATTAGATGATGACTAGAAACGACAATTTAAGATATTCTTACAAACATTTAGGTCTTTTAGGTATGGAGTTTTCACTTATGTGCGTATAATTTATGAACCTTTTTTGTAGCACAGCTTTCACCATGCTCAAATACTCAAGCTACGTCGAAGTCATTTTCTTGATGCTGAAATCTCCACAGACATGGAAAACACTAGGCGCAAAGGTCTTGATCTTCTCAACATGCTTGAACTGGACAGTTGCATGATCTTTGACATGCGAATGCAAGCTTTGCAAAGTTTCTTGAGTCCATTTTTGGATATCAGGCTCAGCGACATTCTCGTGAATATGCAGAGTGGTGGATTCTGCTTGATTGTTAGGTAGTAGAGCAATCAGTGCTGCCAGTTTCCATACTTTTTTACAATCAGGTAATAATCCCATATTGATATGCGTAATACACACATCACCAGCATTAGCTAGAGTCTCATAGCTGGCTTGATTATCCTCGAGAAATGCAAAAATAGTGGGTTCTGAAGTGGAATAATCAATTACCGGGTGAGAAGTGACCAATCGAGCATTAACTTTATTGGCCTTCGCACCTCTCATAAAGCCTTCTATGCTCCAGGGATTGATATCCCAGGCGAAAATGCGTCTTGGGAGGTTGAATGCATATGCTAGAGAGAAATATCCAATTCCACAGTAGAGATCAACAATGTCATTGCCCATGATCTGCTCGAAAGACCGAACTCTGATTTTTTCTCTGATATTCCCTCTAGAAAACATGGTATAACGAGGGGCCCAGATTTGGATGATTTTATGCTGAATGCAGCTACACCAGAACGCTTCATCAAAATCTTTGGCACCTGGCGAACCATCCCCAGGCGCAGGTCCGAAGTTGCCATATATTGGAGTGAAAAAAGACGGTGATCTCACTTCATCACCTGGCACGAGCCTAGCATTCAAGGCAAGATGTGTTATTCCACGCAAACCGAAATATTTCGATGAATTCTCCACCAAAATTCGAGCTTCTTCATCAGTCCATGTCACCATGCTATTAAAAAGCACCATTGGTGGATATATAGAGTATCTGGTTGTAGATAGTTTCTGAGCCAACTTATCGACTGTGGCCGAGTCCTCACAATAGGGACCATCACCTAGTAATGGCAAATGATATGCACCATTTTCGAATTTGATTTTGCGGCCTTTGTCGAACTTCCCTTCTCTCTCCAACCTTGTTTTGGTCTCCTTCACTTGACTGGCATTTCCTACGACCTCCCAGGCCAAATTATCAGGCATCGAAGTAGAGTGAGAATTGGGACAAGCCGTGAATATCATCACCACAAAAGTATTTAAACGGGCGCCGAGACCGACCACCCCACTCCAATACGTTTCAACGACCAAAAAAAATCTGACCATTCCACTCGGTTAACACAATGAGCAAAGGAGGTTCTGAAGGGCAGAAACACAAGTTCTCATGGATGAGAAAGTTCATGAGAAATAAAAGCATGTCCTCGGGTATTTCTAGTAGTTCTGGCGATGCCAATGGTGACATTGCCTTGACATCCACCAGTTTCAACGACGACCGACATCATGGGAGCAGGTCGGCCTCGGGAAGCAGTTTGCCAGGTGCAAGTGTAGCTAGCTCTACTCATTCATATTCTGAAGCTGAGGCCACGTCTTCTGTGCCTCACCGGGGAGATGGATACCAGTCGCATGGCAATGGTAACAGCGAGGATTCCAACCAACAACACCCTCCGGTCTCGGCAGGGTCGATACACAGCAATATCAAGCAGGCAGACGGGGTCTCTGAGAGCCGTCGAAGTATTGGTGAGGACTCATATGATGCATCGGTCGAGACCAATTCAATGTTCTCACAGCTGCAGTCGGCAGATTCCCGACCTTCCCGTGTTCAGATATTGGAATCATCCAGGCAAAAATACTCGCATAAATCAGGAGTCGACTCTGCGGATAATGAAAGCCTGGCTTCCAAAGCCACTGGCTCTATCAAACGGCGTTCAAATTCAAATTTCACAGTGCCGTCCATCTCCAAGACCTCGATTACTACCATGTCAGACGCAGGCTCTACTCATACTATTCCATCATCTTTGCTCCCTTTTCATCAACAACAGCTTTTAGAGACTGCTTCGATCATCACAATTGCATCATCATCGAAGCAGAACAACCGAAGATCATTTGATACTAATGCCTCCACCATGGCTTTGGCTCCAGAAAGCCTTTTATCACGAAATGGATCAATTGATTCTTATGCGCATCAACCTGCGAAAAGCATTGCTAGTTCACGAAAAGTTTCGGATGGCGAAGTGGAAAGCATTGAAGGGAGTTGATTTAGATGAACAAGCTGCTGCTTTTGAGAAATTATTTATGTGTTCCCTCCCCTTGCTGTTAAAAAAAAACCTTTCAATACAGTGATATTTATATTACAAGAAAATAACCAAAAAACCAATAATTTAATTTCATGAATTTATAAAGGCTGCTGCTCATTGTTATCAAATATCATAAAGTCAAGCATTCTGTTCGTCTTTCAAGGAATCTTGGTGATAAAGTCGAGGTGATGTCGAAGAGGAATTGAGTTTACTATCAGGATGGTTCAAAATAGCCAGTCCCGATAGATTTCTTGAAGTGACAACATCCGGTTGTGACATATGAGAAACTGCTATGGGAGTATGGGGCATCGAATCTGTCAGAGGAGTAGCAGACGTGTAATCGGAGCCAACACTTCCTGAAGGGGGATGAGGATGAGGATGAGGATGAGGATGAGGATGAGGATGAGGGGCAGGCAGCAAAGTTGAGCCAGGTTCAGGGACCGATGAATTATAAGAAGGTGCAGAGTGATAGTAATGCGAAGTTTGTTGATGTTGTTGGAGATGAGAATTCTGACTGGGGTGTTGTTGATGTCCACCAAGGGTAGATGAATGAATTATTTTGGATGTTGGCGATCCTGTCATAGAAAAATGAGGTGAGCTTCCGTGCTGAGCTTCAACTGTGGAGCCAGCAACGGGGGCAATACTGGAAACACTGGTGCTAGGTGTAGAGCTTGCAGTCAGAGCCTCGTTGGAGGTATTGGCTAGATCGGTGTCATTCAACTTATTTTGCTCGAGTTTTTCTTGTTTACGACGTTCAGCAGCGTCCAAAACCTCTGCAGTTCTAGCATAATTGGCAGGGTGATAGAGGACAGCTTTGATGTCTCTAACAAATAGAGGATATAATAGGTCAACAATTCGTTCCTTGTTGGCGAGCTCCAGAGCCCGTTCGTAAGTTATCCATACTCCTTTCAAATGCATAGCGCCAGCCTTGACAACATGTCTGACTCTCTCGCTTTTGAGAATTCCATCCCGTCTGCCACGAGTCATGCCTGCAACGTTCAAGAGTTTTGTACCATTTATCATATCGTTGTCCTCACGACGAGCAACACAAATGCCTCTTGGCTCTACCTGGAAACACAATGTCCCTTCATCTTCCCATAATGTAGTAGTTACCTTGGGTTTGACATTTGGCGGAGGCAATTGACCATCTGGATCGGTGATCTGCAGATTGTTATTGCTGTGCATATAATGATGCGGTAAATGATGAGGATGTATGCCATTAGGTGGCGGCGTAGAAGCCGGGGACACTCCAGGAAGCATTGAAGGATGATATTGGGGTGCATATGAATGATATCCATTGACAGGCATGCCATATTTGGGCTCTAGTTGATGGGGGGTGGTGGTAACAGTGGTATTTGTATTGGTCATTCCGCTTGATACCACCGGATAACCGACTGCCGATTGACCCATGGGAGCAGAACCAAACGAGTATCTTGGCTGGGTAGAGACAGGTGCTTGCGCAAGACCGGAATATTGGTGGTGATGTGGATAAGCTGAATAAGATTGAGCTTGAATCTGGGCCTGGGGTTGGGGCGAAGCTTTCACATAGCCATATGTCGGCTGCAGCTGTTGTTGCGGCAAAGCATAGTATCCGCTGTTATCACTGCTATTCGGGCTAAGAGTTGCTTGTGGGACTGTAGACTGCTGAAGCTGCTGCTGCTGCTGCTGTAGTTGGTTCTGTTGTTGAGCCGGATTCTGGTTTTGGTTCGGCTGCTGTGGTTGCACCGCTGGCATTGGCGGTGGTGTGAGTGATGCGTACTGAACAGAAGCGGTGGTGTAAGCTGAACTTGAAGGTGCGGGCACAAGCGAGTTTCGGTAAGCGGGAGCACCTCCAATGTATAAAGGTTGAGCCTGAGCTTGCGCTTGAGCTTGTGCTTGATATTGCGACTGGGGTTCAAGCTGAGACCGTCCTCCCGTCATCTGCTGCTGCTGCTGCTGTTGTTGTTGTTGTTGTTGTTGTTGTTGTTGTTGTTGTTGTTGTTGTTGTTGTTGCTGCTGCTGCTGAAGCTGCTGGTACTGTTGGAGTTGAGACAATGATTGTCGCTGTTGCATGTAGGTCATGTCGGTAAACTGAGGATGACCCGAAGATGGACCAGGACTGTAGAAATGTTGCGACGTCCCACCGGCCGTCGACTGCATATATAGAGAGTTGTTCATGACGAACCAAGTTGAAGGGAAGGGGGTAAATAAGGAGTGGGGGAATGGTCAATTTTTTTTCCAAGGCTTGGTCTGTCAAATGAGGTTGGCAAAAATAGGGGGCAGCCCGAAAAGCAAATACAGATCTGATCCCCTGGGAAGATAGCGACTATAGCAAAAAAATAGCGACTGCCAGTTTCCGAAAGGGGTATAGAGAGTAAGAGGGAAGGGCCTCAAGCTAAGCAAGATTTCGGGAGAAAAAAATACACAAAATGACTATCTTGAGAAAAAACAGAGCTGAGTGGAAGAAGTTGAGTTGGCTGCTTTCTGATTTATCTGAGGGGGTTACAAGTCCCCACTAGCCACGATAATATCTCAGGCAATAAAAGGCGGAGCCGTCGGTGGAACAAACTGGAATGAAGAGTTTAAATCCAAAAAAATTGATCAAAGGTTGGCCTTCAGATTATCAAAGTCGAAACTTCAAATTTCTGTGTTTAGAGAGAAGCGTAACTGTGGATAAGATCCAGGATTAACCGCAATAGCAATTGGCTTTCTAAGAGGTCAAGCTGCTTCGAAGATCGTTCGGCTGATACGGCAGGTGGGTGGTGATGATGCCGATCGTGAAATTGATATGATTAACAGTAGAAAACCATGCACTGGATATATATTCCAATCGTATCTAATTCAGTTCACAGGAATGCTTCTCAACAGAATAATTCCCTGAAAATCTCTGTTCGTTTGCAATATATGGTGGAAGGAGTTTCAATGATAGAACGAGAACTTTTAAAGCTAAGAGGGTTAAGGAAAGTGCCCGGCCAGCGTCAATTTGACAAGACAGGATAATAGCGGAATATGCACAGAAAACTTTAATTTTTGTTTTCAGAATGGGGCATGCCACTTTTTTATAGGTGCGAGTAGCAAGAAGATGTGTATGACAATTTTGACTGGCAATTCCTCTTTTACGTACGGAACTTTTACCGTAGGTGCAATTTAAACCAATCGTGATGATCCCGATGTATATACCGAAGGGCTTCCTTCTTTGCGGGCTTAAATTTTTTTTTCTGGTTGTTTTTTCTTTTGTTTTTTTTATTTTTTACACAACTTTATGGCTAGTTGGCTGAACCGCTTAAGTGGCTTTAGCTAAATTTGATTGCCCAGATGCACAAAAAAGCAGGCACTCTCTGCATTATTTACGTTAAGATCAATTTTCTTTTGGGCGGCTAGTAGCTCTCAAAATTACTGATTGTGGTATGTACCATGCATAGCTAGCCTAACGATCACTCAGATTCTTGACAAATTTGTCAACACAGAAATAACCCCCTCCACTTAAAAAAGTAAACCCTTGCTGTAAGATTTCGCCTCCAAGTGTTTATGCTGCTTTATTTTCAGAATTGGCTGCTCACAAATGTAGCAAACACTAATCTTCGGGAACTCATTAACACAAGCAGAATATGAAACTCAAACAGTAAATCGATGTTCCCGATATTTACTTCACCAGGTATCGATCAAGTTCTCCGATGGACGCGGTGTAAGCTGTCTTCTGTCAAATAAGGTATACAATACAAAGGCCCACCAGTATTTCCGTAGCTTGTCCCTGTGGTTATTCAACGCTGCCTCACCTCAGATAACACCTGTCCGGCGCTAAAATTATCTAGCGGTGGCTTGCGCGCTAACTGTAGTTGATTTTTTGTACGTCAATATTCAAAAATGTATAAGATATTTATAGCCCTATCAAGCTGCTTTTGTCCTGACTTCATGATAGCATTCACAGAGACATGCAACGTGCAGGTGTCACGGCCGAAAAGGTTAATTACAGCCCGATCGATGAGCTAATCTCATTCAGTGCCCAACAGCCTCAAATTTCTGTTGCAAGATGCGACTGGCGATCGGACGATTGGGTAGACATACTCCAAAATCACTCTCTCGCCTCATCTGTAATTGTAGAGCTGTTTATTTCTGAGTGTTTTTCATATTTTTTGGTTGGACAGCTAACGTTAGCAAAATTGTTTTTGCTGAGCGTCACATAATGCCGAATAGCCGTTGTCATGATCCGTCTCTATTCCCTGCATCCTCATTACAACTTTCCAACCGCAATCTTCGCAAACTGTATTGATTCCAGTTGCTAATATGAAGCAAACTTCTTGCGACTGTGCTCCCCAAAGTTTCTTCATCCGGCTGTTTGGTAATAGCTGCATTGACAACCAACAGGTCATGTTGCTTTTTCTACAACCATACGAGAAAGATGGACTGGATCTGTTTGTAATTGGGGCGGTCTAGGCTAGTAAAAGTACAGAATCGGTCGAGCATGTGAGTTTATGAGAACAAGCTATGTAATTGCTACGTGCCATACTGCTAGAATTGGTCTATGAATAAGAATTATGCATTACACGCTAGCAACGATGACCCGAATTGAAAAAAAAAATTACTAGCGAACTGTTTTCTCAGAATAATACTTCTCGAGGATTTTCAACTTGCATTTTGCATGTCTTCTCTCGTGAGGCAGTCAAATTTCATTCTATTTCATCCTTGTCAAGAAGCTCTCTCGAAACAGGCTTGCAGATGAGACTCCGTCAGCAGATACGGCGTATTGTCATTGCAAGATAAATCTGATACTGGAGAGCATGCTTCAAAAAAACAAAGATGTGGCTGAGCGGTATTTCACAGATGGCTGTACAAAATGATGGGACTAGTGCATGATACTGTAAGATCTGTGGGTCAATTTTCATACCTAAGCACCGATAATATATGCTTTAATTGTAACAATACAAACTGAACTATGTATGTACAAAATGATCTACGTCACATGATATGTTTCAGACGAAAATAAAAGGGGTAATAAAATTAATTGTTCAGAGACTAACAATACAACAAACTATTATGATTGTGTCAGTTGTTTAGTTGCAATGATTTTGAGTTTGGAGGTCCTTCTATCTCTCTTGAATTCAGGTCACAGAATTTTGTTCTCGCTGTGTGTTTATTAGTCGCCCGAAAATTTTATCGTTCAATTGGTCAAATTTCCAAGCGACCTATTTTCTCTAGTGAGATGACCGTTTACAGTATTCCCCTGAATATTCTGCTGTCTTGCTGAGATCTTGGCTGGCCTTTGCAGCGTACAATCAAAATAGGGTATTGCGCCTGTAGATCAAATAGTACATTGCCGCTGAGAGGTACGGCACTGCTCTACATACTCTGCTTATTGGCCTGTTTTCCTATTTGATGATCTCTGCTGTATCAAACGTATGATATGATGAGTTGAAGGTCACATTTGACTGTATAACTGACCATAGGCCCCGTAATTAGTATTTATTGATCCGTGAATGTACTATGCCTTGGCAAAATGAACAAATCATGAAAAAAAAATCAACACCCCGTTTTAGGTCCGGTGCTGCAAGCCGCAGGTTATGATAGCGCACATGAGCAGTTGGGCTGCCTGCTAGCTGTTCGCTTAATGCTAGAATTATCAGGCGAGATAAAAAAAACAGCCTCAACGTGCATACAGTGCGCATTACAGTACGTAACATTGCTTTTTTATTCAGCATTGTTCTGCAAGTTTTAATGAAATCCTTATATAACATGTCAAAATTTTGCCACTTCATGGAAGTAAAACTCCGTCAGTAAATAAATTCAATTACAAACCACATTACAGTGAAAACTAGAATTATTATGATGCGTTCTCGGTAATTGGCCTCCCGTCATATTTTTGCTTCCAACTTTTTTCGGCATTTCCACCTCGTAAATATCTGCTTTCGCCGAGGCGAGACCGCTGCAATGCATGATGTAATGCAGTTGAATTTTTTTTTCCAGCAATTTGCGAACACGATAAGAATGACAAAACAATTCTGGTCAAGACTCAGAAATCTTTTGGATTACCACAGCATTGAAAACACGAATTACGAGGCGTTTATACTGACACACCATCTCGCTTGGCGTCGGTGGTTTTCTGACAGCCAGTTTACAGCCTTGTCCAGCTATTGGAGGCAGTGTTCAAAGTAGTAAATAGCTGAAGAGAGCGGAACTGGCTGCGGTAAATTCCATCGATTCATATGTGTAAATCCGTTTTTCATATATGCTAATTTAATGCTGTTTAAAAGAATTGCTAGGTGTTTTGGTTTATTCGTCACGACTCTATGCTAATCATCACCGCCAACCTGGTTAAAATATTCTTAGACTGCGGTACGAGAATTTGACTGGTGGTAATTCCACAGAGCTTCTGTTGCATATGCCTGCAAAGTTAAAGAGTTAGACTCGGAGTTCGCTGCGTAGAGACTCTCGATAATTCTGTTTTGGTCAATGCATCCTTGTAACCCGGCACGAAGCTCTGAAGATTTGATTTGGGCAAGTTTGTAGAGTACGCGTCCCAGTGTTCTGACTGCCAGGCAGCGCTGAGAAACATTTACTGATCTGGCAAGTCGCCCAAGCTCTCCGATGGTGTAACCAGCAGCCATGGGAGCATCACCATGATGATGAAGCCCTGCACCAGTATCAATCTCCCGCGATCTTTGAGGACCTAGAATATCGCCATTGAAATCAAATCTGATTTCGCTGGGGGCCAGGCTATCTTGATCGGGCTTATATTCTTCGGCCTCTTTCTGGGATATGGGTTTCATCCATGCGAGCTTATCGTGTTCGACCGGAAGTTCGGGAAAATATTTCATATGCATCTGGGTGAGAAAATCGTTTCCACTCAAGTCATCACCACCGGGGTAAGTTTCAGGTTCTAAAGAACCTGCAGGGCGAAGGAAATGAACAGATCTATTACTATTCTCAGAGTCAACACCATCGCAAGCTGCTGCTGCAACTTCGCCAGTTACCCCCGAACCATTTTCTCCCAAAGTTTGATCACTTTCCTTGCTGAATTTGGATATAAAATCTGGCACTCTTTGAGGTTCGGTTTCGGTATGGTGTCTCGTGGTATCCCTTTTGATACTTTCTGTGCCACTAGGTTCAGAAACGTTCATTTCCTGTTCCTTTATTTCAGCCCGACGTAGAAGAGCCTGGAGCACATCGGCATTCATGGATCCAATCAATGCTTGTTTTTCTTTCTCTATCTCGGTAGGGTCCATCGCGGCCATTTGCTGCAAATTATCCAGATGAATTTGTTCTTCAGTGCTAAGGTCCGAGCCAAACATTTGACTTCGAGTATTGGAGAAAGCCTTTTGTCCAACCGATGAACCATCATTCTGTTTTGCTTTATTCTCGTCTGGCCCCGTCTTTGTAGTCACAGTGTCAATTTCTGTACTACCTGTAGCTTGTGCCCGCTTTTGTTTCCATCGGCTAGGGCGATTTTTTTGATAACTTTCCTGTGTAGTGGCCCCAACAGCAACTTTGCTTCCATCCGGTGGTTCATGAGCTCCATTGCCTTGGTCCAATGGCCTCTCTAGTATATCGAGAACATCCATGGTGCTGTGATGTGAAATAGATAACTTAAATGATATTTAGCTTAGATCAAGACTCTCTGTGGCAAAAAAAAATTTCCATCTACGGCTGACTTTTTCTAGACCACCAGCTTTCAGTCCAAAAGCAAGCTTTCTGAGAACAAAAGCAAATCCGATTTGAGAAAAAGTAATTAATTTGCAATATGCCCATTTCAAAGCTACAGTCAGAACAAAACTGTAAGGGAGATGCAATGCCACGTTTATTCAACACCATAGATCTAATTGTACAAGATAAAATAAGTATGTAACATTGGAGACTACTCCTGCATTCCTTGGGGAAAAAAACGATGCTTTTGGGTCGAAGTCTGACATGAAGGCGTTGGAACCCAACTACAATTGAGTGCTATACGTGCGCTAAGATATGAAACTGTCGGCAGCAAATGAGTTAAGATTTTCAATACGTTAATTTATTGGGGCGTCGTTTAATAAGATGTCATCCTGCATGGCGGTTATTTTAAAGATCGACAAAGCTCTCAAACCTAACGACGCTTTAGCTGACAAAATTGATAAAAGATTGACCGACAGCTTACATCACCTGAGGGCCAAAATATTCATAGTGGACGCTGTCAGAATAACCAAGATTTTCGAGCCATTTTCGAACATCAAGCATGAAGTAGAGTGGTCCACATACATAGATATTAGGGTGGGTATTGGCTTCCGGTAGCAATTGCTCCAAGTCGGTCTGGGTCAAACGTCCTGCCGTTCCAGAAGAGGGTATTTTGGTGGCTTGCTGGCTCAAAAATAACCTGTAACTGAACTTCTCATTTCCTTGCAACCTCTTAAAAAACTGAGGAAACAGCTGGGATTTGGTAGTTCGGTCACATTGGATGAAAAGTGTTTTCAAATGATGCTGAGCCACTGCTTTATGAGCCAATGATTTCATAGGAATAGCTCCAATTCCTGCACAAATCATCACACAAGGCTTGAGTTGATTGTCTGCACCTCTCAGTGTGAAGTTACCTCCAGGAGGTGATATATCCAAGTGGTCGCCAATTCTCACGTTATCATAAAGATACTTGGATACAGCACCTCCGGGCATTTTTTGCACGGAGATTTGATAAAATTGGGTGTCCTCAGTAATGACATTTGAAATGAAGTACTGCTTTCGATACTCCACTCCGCTGTCCATCTTAATACTGACCCCTAGATACTGGCCAGGATCCGGCATAGCAATTTCCTGATTTTCGTCATCAATCAAAGGCTTCAATGTCAAAGTGACTACTTCTGGATTCTCCATATATTTTTCAGCAACTCGCATTGTGCGGTAGCCAGTCCATCCACCATCGGCCTGAGCATTCATGGTGTCAATGTCAAGGGCCTGCTTGACAAGGTACTCGGCGAAGCTACTATAGACAGTAGTAAGATCAGCAATTTCCTTGTTACCAAGTTTCAAAACCTCGCCGCAAGCATCAATGAAAGATGCTCCAATTTTGGGATAATATGAAGATTCGGTCATCAAGGCCCGATGTTTTTGAACGAGAGCCTCAATAACCTCATCATCTTCATCAACATCCCAAGTTCCTTTGGCAATATGATAGGCATAGTGAATGAAAGCCAACACGAATTGCCTAGGATGACCCTTGACAGCCGCCTGGCCACTAGGCTGAGCGAATATGTAGGCAAACTTTGGATTGGCTTTGAACAATTTGGTATAGAAGAGCTTGCCAATTTCATCGGAAAATTTCGATATTAAATCGACCAAATGGATAGAAATGATCTCCGAAGACGAATTGGCTTCGGAGGCCTGGACCCCAATTGGGTCGACGGATCGTGTGTTGAGAGTAGTAGCAGACATTGGTATTCAAAGATGATAGAAGGCATATCTATAATCTGGCTGCTTTTTATACATCCCCGCAGCATCACGTTATCTTTTACCCATTATGTTCTGATCAGAAGGTCATCGCTGAGCAGGTGATTACCCCACACTTTTGTAGGGTTGGGGCCTCGACCAAACCTTGAGAGACTGGGCAAGAAAGATCCACTATCGTAGCAATTAAATATCATTTATTGAGAGAAGAGATGAAAACTGTACTATGCAAAAAACAAACTGTTTGACTGACCGACGACATGAGGATGAGCGTAGAGTAAAATTAAATGAAACATCATTAACGTTCTTGGGGTTGATAGACGCACCACTATAAGAGGCAAAGGTCGTTGAATTACTCCCATTGAGTGGGGCCAAAAAAGTCATAAAAGGTCTCGATGCCAATGGTGCCTTGTTCAAGCCATTGACGAACATCGGCCATGAAACCAGGAGGGCCCACTACGTAAACCTGATTTGTGCCGTGGCACAAATTCAACAGCTTTTCTTTGGAGAGACGGCCATTGATCTTCGAATACACTCGAGTACAATCCACCTTGTGATTTTCCTTATTGTCCCTTGTAAGCTCATCGAAATAATCAATGAACGGTGCAGAACTTTCCGACTCGTCGCACAGTACCAAACGAAGCTTATTGAGCGAGACTGAATTCACCAACTCCTGTGACATGGTTATGAAGGGTGTTATTCCAATTCCGGCTGCTACCAAGGTGACATCCTTAGCTCCGGGTTGAACGTGAAAAGTTCCTTCTGGTGCAACAGCTTCTATCAAATCACCAACATTGACGTGATCATGAATGTGATTAGACACAACTCCGTTCGGTATTCTCTTGACTGATATTCGATATAATTTGTTTCGAGCGTCAAAGGCGGAAATCGAGTACTCGCGCGGCTGATACCGCCCAGCGATATTGAACCTGATTCCCAGGTATTGGCCAGGCTTTGGTAGAAGAAATGGTTCGTCATTTGATCGACGCAAATACAAAGAGACCACATTTTCGGTTTCTTTGACCTTTTTCACAACCTTGAGAGTCCTATAGGCTTTCCAGCCAGCCTCGGCGTTTTCTTCATACTTCTTCTGTTCCAACCTGATAAGCAAGTCTGCCAGCATTCCGTAGGCAGTAGCCCAAGCGTCCAAGAACACAGGCGTGGCTACCTCTGGACCGACGACATCAGAAATGGCTCCTAAAAGATACTTTCCGACAATCGGATAACCACTAGCAGGAATCTGCAAAGCAACGTGCTTGTCGACTATTCGGGCAACCAGAGCATTCAGAGCTTCGAGGTTCTCAATGTGCTGTGCGTACATAAGCAAAGCGTGCGTGAGAGCCCGCGGCTGTGATTTGGTAGCCTGATGAGCAGAATTGAAGAAATTCATCAGCTGTGGGTTTTCATCAATCATTTTCGTGTAAAAAGCACTTGCTAGACTAGCACTATTGTCCTGTAATAAGGGTATTGCAGCCTTGATGCATTTTAACTGTTCTTCGTTGAGAGGCATTGTCGTATAGATAATTATGTGACGTTAATGATAATCGAGATCATTAACCTAGTGAATCAAAAAAAACGGCTTTTGCTAGCGTACAAGTGGAGTATTTATAATTTTGAATGTCTGTTACTATCATCCGCAAGTTTATTTGCTTTCATTTGCGGAACACGTCCCATGCAATAAAAATATCCGCCTTCTCAATAGAGTTATATTTCCATGCATCTCATTCCGCCCAAGCTACGGGCACACCCCGTCGTAGTAATTGCTCCAGGTCCCTCTTGATTTGGCCCTTTTAACAGCGAAAAAGACTATTTCAATACAATAAATGACAGCTTTTTTCCTCTTGAATCTTCATATGAAAAAGCTTCAAATTTCCGTACCAAATGTACAATATGGATCCGCTCAATAGCGTTGAGTCCATCGGGAGTGTGCGGTCCTCGCTACTGGAATTTCGGCTTTTCTTTTTATTCGTGAATGCGGCTCTGCAAGACAGGCTAAATGGGCACCACTATTATGTACAAATGAAATTGCTTCTATATCAGATCAGTGCATCAAAGAAGCTCGGATTTTGAGCGGGGGATGCTGATGCTCGTGCAGAAATGCATCATACACGTCATCTCATCAAAATATATATCATATAGCATTTGCTACAGCATTGTATTCAGACAATAATTTTATCGTCAACTCAGATTGTCACACCACGCATCTGGAGTGTTCCATCATGGGGTCGTGCTTAGTTCCGAACACAACCGCCTAGTGGAGCCATTCGGTTACCAATCCCACCACTTCCCTGGCAAGCGAGCATCGAATTCTTCCAGTATCACCCCACTGAAATGATTCCGGCACACTCCTGTCACCATTGTGAATAAAAGGAATGGCGTATTTTATGATTTACTGGAAACTGAAAAGGCGGTGATCCGGCCCCACCCGCTTACCTCATTTTGGACTGTAGAACCTTCTGCAGAGGCAGGCTCAGTCAATAGAGTAGGTTTACAAGGCATAAGTTCATGAATCTCAGCATAGCTCGACTTATTTTCAGAACATTTTTTGTGTTTTTTTATTTTTTCCTAATTCAGCATTCTAAGTGCTTATTTGTACTTGTGCTTCGTTGTATCCCCCCAATAGACCAATAAGCTCCACGGGAGATCAGCGTGAAAGGGATTATTGTAGCGTAGAGCTGACCCTGCAGGTATCCAAGACGATCACAGAGACGTAATAAAAACCCTTATTCCTGAATTTGTGGTTACCAGTACCCGATCACTGCTGGTGGCACGCGTAGTGGACGACCCTTTTTCCTTGTACTTGCGGCTGCCGATGACCGATTATTGTTTCTTGCATGAAAAGCGGCATGGCTAGATTTTGTTGAGCCTTTGTCCCTATAAACCCCGATAGCACCCTTGGGTTTAGAGCATAGGCAACAGCACTATTTTATGTGATTATTGGCATGGCACATGCCTTGGCATTTGCAAAGCATAGCAGGCTTGCTAACATGCCAATCAGAAACAGGTAGAAACTAAATCATGCTGGTGGACTAAACTCTAACCAGAACATTTATTGTTCATTGCTAGATCTCACAGGGGTTGCTCGCTCATGTACGTAGACCCACGCTCTGAAACATAGATTTACTTTCTACGTCTCTGCATATCGTCTTTCACGCCAGGTTATTTTGATCGAAGGCAGTGCGTTGCAGCAAACTTTGAAAAAATAGACAGACTACGCAATACAGACGCGCAGTTTGTACCTGGCACCATTGTCTCTCCATGGCACCTACAGATGGTCATGTCATGCAGGTGATTTGTTCAAATACTTGAAATACTGTCATGTGATTAAAAAAGCGTGTGAGAGTTAACAGAATTGTAAATTACTAAGTTGGCTGAATTGAGCTATGAACAATTTGGAAACGAGCCAGCTTAATATTTTGAGCTGCGCAGTTTTTTTGTTTCTTCTTACTCCTGTCAATTACTACGGATTTCATCCATCTCACCAAACCTCTATAATGTAATTACATGTCTCTCCATGATTTGAAGTATGCTGTTGTCCGCAAAATTGGCTGAAGTTAAATCTCACACTGTTTCGATATGACTGTATGACTTCATAATTTGCTGCTTTCGGTACTCCTACCCCTGAAATATCACATGGGGAAATCGTTATGGTTGTCGTGACAACCATGGATCACAACTATACACCCCACTATATTTATCACTGCCACCTCCTAGAGTGCTCCGCCTCGAAGGTCAGATCAAAGCGCGAATTATCTGGCTAGAGAAAATTTTCAAGCCGGAAAACTTGGGATTGCGAGAATTTTGCAGTAATTTTTGCCATGTTACGCTGATAAATTCCCAATTGCTCAACTGCCAACCGAAGTAGTCTTTCCCCTGGTTGCAGCTGGCTGTCAGATCTTTTGAATGGTGAGGCTATCTGTAATAAGAATAGGAAGTAGCTGTCCGGACCCCGCTACAAATATACATAATTAATAATTAGTAACATCAAAAACCAACCATTCTTGTTCATATTTCTACCTGAATTCACAACGAGTGGTTTTTCTACTCCACTTCATCATTCCCTTGCTAATCTGCTAATTCTGGTATCGCAGCTGGCACTTCCTAATTTGGGTGCTCCAGCCTTGTAAAGACCCTGGGTACCGACAAACATTATATTTAGCGACTTAACATCTTAACATCACATTCCTTGTATTTGGTGCCAACAGACATTCCTTCACTTCAGCTAAAGTGTCACATTTCAAGCATTTCAAATCTTGTACAGGACCAATCGGAGGCATATCCCGCTATTCTTACTTTGCTTGAGTTCACCAAAATAGACGATGTTGAAACCTCCTACAAGTCCAAGAAGAGGACGAAGCTACAGCTTGAGAAGACATCTTTTTGATACTCGGTCAACAGATGGTGAAGAGAGCGAGCCGCCGTCTCCGATTGAGTTGACGGAGACCTTCTCTGCTTCTGGACAGCCGAATGATGCTGCTATTGAACAGCATAGATACAGCACGCGGGACCGATTCTCAAGCTCTTCAAAACCCAAAGGTCGCCAAAATTTGGCTGCCAGTGATGAGCTACCCAATTATTCATCCTGGATGTCGAAATCCCAGCCTTCAAATTATCGGGCCGCTATTAAATCCTCGTTCATCGCAGCAAGAGATTTTGTTCTTCAAAAAAAAAGAAAACCGCCGAGTGTAGGCGGCCGGTGCATTCCTATCGGCATTAAAGACAATGATACTGTAAATCTTATTGACAAGCGCACAAAACGACGATACATTCGCAACGATATTACTTCGTCGATCTACACAGCATACAACTTTCTGCCTAGGCAACTCATCTTTCAGTTCTCCAAATTGGCCAATCTGTGAGTATCAAGCAAAGCCGGTTTTTCAGTAAGAATTTCATATCGTTTACTAACTGTACCAGTTATTTCATGTTTGTTTCAATTCTGCAAATGATTCCTTCATGGTCTACAACAGGCTCTTACACTACAATCATACCGCTACTCATTTTCATAAGCATATCGATGGGAAGGGAAGGATACGATGATTGGAGAAGACATCGTCAAGATAAGGAGGAAAATACTAGACTTACAAGAGTCGCACAAGTCGACAGCATTGCAGCCAACCGGGCCTCCAGGGTTGATTCTGGTGAGTTTGTCTTAGATGCATCTAGACCTTCCACACGTGATCTTCATTCTGTCAGGGGCCTCATCAAATACGTAAAAACTGAATGGAAAGATATCAGAGTTGGCGACATCATCAAGATTAAACAGAACGAATGGGTACCAGCTGATATCATTGTGCTGAGCACTGGTGGCTACAATGATACTGCATATGTTGAAACCATGGACCTTGATGGAGAAACCAATCTCAAAAATAGAGAAGCCATTTCAGACCTGGCAAAAGTCGTCAAAGATGAAGAGGCTTTTCTCTCATTAAAAGACTGTTTTGTTCATACGGAGGATCCCAATGTTGACCTGTACAACTTTGAGGGAACTTTGGATCTTAACGGCAAGGACTATCCTGTCGCATCCAACAATGTTATTTATCGAGGTTCAATTATCAGAAATACACCGTGGGTTCTTGCCTTGGTTGTTTTCACTGGTGAGGAAACAAAGATTCGGATGAACGCCCTAGAAAATCCTCGGGCTAAAGCACCCAGGCTACAGCAGCAGGTCAATCAAATTGTTATTTTCATGGTTTGTTTTGTCATCTTCTTGGCAGTATTCTGTACTGTTGCTTGCCGTATTTATTACACTGATCAAGGGAAATTGATGTGGTTTTTACAAGGTGCTGAAGTAACTGTGATACAAAACATCATGGGATTCATTATCATGTTCAATACACTAATCCCTTTGTCTCTTTATGTTTCTTTGGAAATCATCAAGGTGTCACAAATGGTGATGCTGCAAAAAGATGTCGACATGTATTATGCTCCTACCAACACCCCTTTGGAAGCCCATACTGCATCGATAAACGAGGAGCTAGGTCAGGTTCACTACATATTTTCAGACAAGACAGGAACTCTGACGGATAACATCATGGCTTTTAGGAAAATGTCTGTTGCTGGGCATGCATGGCTGCATGATTTAGACATCAAAATGCAAGCTGCTGCCGAAGTAGAAGCTGAGTTATCAAGATTGGAGTCAAGCAATGAAGACGCCCAACAGCAACAGGGCAAAAGTGTTCCTCGCCTTTTTCATCACGTTCGAAAAGCTGGGGTGGAGTCTCAAGGAATTGCTCCTAGCACGTCTGTATCATCGCACCATCACTCTACGGAGTATGCTACTGGAACACGAACTTCTACAGACACAATATTCCGTCAAGTTGCTGCGCTGCCTAGGAGAAGTACAGCAGGTGCGTCTTTGACGCACAAAAAATCGCAAGCTAGTTTTTCTGGTGGTCGTAAATCAACTGCTAGCATGAGGGATTCATTTCAATCTCTCTCCAACTTGAAACGAAGTATGAGCCTACCCACAGCGAAGTGGAAGTCTACTGCACTTCCTAATAGGGTACAGGATATGAGAAATACCCTAGAACTTTTAGAGTTCATCATGAAAAATCCTCACCACTCATATTCTCGAAAGATGAAGTTCTTTATATTAGCAATCGCACTGTGTCACACATGTGTGCCTGAAGTCGAAAGGCATAGTAACGATGACGGAGAAGATCAAATAGATAACTTGTCTTATCAGGCTGCTTCCCCGGATGAGCTGGCACTCATTGAGGCAGCAAGAGATCTGGGGTACATCGTTATCGACCGAGATCAGAACTCTTTGACTGTTAGAACGTATCCTCAAGGTTTTGATGAAGGACCAGTGGATGAAATCTATGAGGTTTTGCAGATCATTGAGTTTTCATCCACAAGAAAACGTATGAGTGCGGTTTGTCGTTTCCCAGATGGAAGATACTGCGTATTATGCAAAGGCGCTGATAATATCATTCTGGATAGATTGAGGCTGAGCTCCCTGGCCAAAGAAAAGGCTGCAGAAGTTGCTCGCCAGTCTTCTTTGCGAAAGGAAGCTGAAGCAGACGTCGTGATAGCTAGAAAATCTGTGTCCTCTGTGACTGAGGGAGTCGTTCGAGTGAATCGACCTTCACTTTCAACAAGCAGGACTAATGCTTCTGGAGAGCCTGCATTGGGTGGTGGTCGTATTTCTCTTTCCGGTGTACGGTCAAGTTTCACCATTGACCGGAAAGATACTCTTGCGTCATTGGATGGATTTCTACATAGGGCCCGCACGGAAGATGACGTGGAAATGATTGCTGAATCCTCAAAAAGATCTATGATACTTGCTCAGCAGAGAAAGTACAAGGAAAAGTCAGCCAGGGGAAGTGAGGACATTAATCGTAGACAGCGGTTTTCTTCTGATATTCAGGCCAATCATTTGAAAGGAAATATCACAGTGTCTACTGAGGAGGTTGGAAATAATGATGCCGACACCAGCATGGATCGCTCTGCTGCAAACTTCGTTGCAGCTGATGGTGAAATTTTTATCGATGAAGGGTTGGCTGAAAATGACAATTTTGTCATGGAAAAGACTCTTGAGCATATCGAAGAGTTCTCAGTTGAAGGACTACGAACATTGATGTACGCACATCGCTTCCTGTCTGATGATGAATTTGCCAATTGGAATAAGCTTTATCAAGATGCTCGCACAAGTCTGGTCGACCGTCAAGAAAAAACTGAAAAGATTGGCGAGATGATTGAAAGGGATTTTGAGCTGACAGGTGCAACAGCAATTGAGGATAAACTTCAAGAAGGAGTTCCAGAAGCAATTGAGAAACTCACAAGAGCTCAAATTAAATTATGGATGCTTACTGGTGACAAGCGAGAAACTGCAATCAACATTGGTTATTCTTGCAGACTCATCAAGGATTATTCTACCGTGGTTGTGCTGAGATCAGATGAGGGTGATGTCGCTGGTAGAATGGCTTCTGCTATGGTAGAGTTGGATGCCGGCGACAGAGTTGCACATTGTGTAGTGGTTGTCGATGGTGCAACACTTGCTCACATCCAGGAAGATTTGACCTTGATGACACTGTTTATTGAACTTGGAGTCAAGGCAAATAGTGTGATTTGCTGTCGGGTTAGCCCCTCTCAGAAGGCAGCTATGGTACAAGCTGTACGAGATAAAATCAAAAGGGCTATTACTCTAGCCATTGGTGATGGTGCTAATGATATCGCCATGATTCAATCAGCTGATGTGGGTATCGGTATCGCTGGTAGAGAGGGCTTGCAAGCTGCGAGATCTTCAGATTATTCTATCGGTCAGTTCAGGTTTCTTCTCAAATTGCTCCTTGTTCATGGGCGATGGAACTATGTCAGAACTTCGAAGTATGTTCTGGCAACATTCTACAAAGAATTCTTATTCTATCTCACCCAGGCCATTTTTCAGAGAAATACAATGTTCACTGGAACGTCTCTGTATGAATCATGGTCTTTGTCAATGTTCAATACTCTATTCACCACTCTGCCAGTGCTATGCTTGGGTATATTTGAGCAAGATCTTAGCCCAACAACTTTGATTGCAGTTCCCGAGCTCTACACTATGGGTCAGAATAATGAGCGGTTTGGACTACTTTTATTTCTTGGTTGGATTGTCATTGCTGCATTGGAATCAGTCGGAGTTTCGTTCTTGGTATTCTACATTTTCGGAGATGAATGCCTTTACGATAATTCGCTATACCCATTGAGTATGGTCTCATTCAGTAGTATACTGCTGATCATCACGACCAAGCTGAATCTTTTCGAGCAACATTACATCTCCGCGATAAATTGGGCAGTATTTATTATCGAAAATGGGGGCTGGTGGTGCTGGAGTATGCTATTAGCTTATGTTTATCGAAAGTCACCTTCTAAGATCTACTACGTTGGTGACTCTCTTTTCAAAACTTTTGGCAAAGATGGTTCGTTCTGGGCGACTATATTAGTGATATATGGACTATGTGTCATGTTTGAGTTTTTGGTGAGATTAGTTCGAGTGACGATCTTGCCGACAGAAACAGACGTCTTTCAAGAACTTGAGCAAGACTCTGCAATAAGGTTGAGACTTGAACAAGAAGCTTACCCAGAGTTGAAGCAAGGTTGGGAATATAAAGGTGACATTGAATCACAACTATTCTCTGAGACTAGGCCGCAGAACTCTGCCGACTTTTTTGGTCAAGTTGCTAGTGAGCCATTTAGCTTCCGAAGTGATTCGGGAGACTTCGCCCAAGAGAGCACGCCATTTTCTCCTTCAACGCAGACTAAAGGTGTTTTCTCTCAGCAGTCGAACGGTTTGCCAGTTGAGTCATCTGGTCTAGAAGCATATACAGATGAACCTTCCGTATCAAAGACCAGAAAAATCATCAAAAAGCTCAAGTTTGCTCGCAGGAAGACCTCTGAAGAGTATGAAAGAGAAATTTACGAGTTACTCAAGAAGAGAGAACAACAGTTGAACGAGGATTCGTGACCAAGTTTTCTGTAACATCATATAGTTCAAATAACAAATTCGCATGCATGTTTATTAAATTTTCGGGTTTTACAGCTAGTCATTTCATCGATTAGAATCTGCCCTTTTCGGCTTGTAGCTTCTCTCAAAGAAACTCCGCTCAGCATTGTCAACTTCTCCTGACGTTTCAAATGATTGATACTCTTGTGAGAGGATTTGAGAAGCTGCAGCTCTGCCGCCATGGGCTTTCTGTTGGTCAAAAATAGGCACGTATGGTGCAGATTCCTGAACCGTGATGACAGGATAATTGTAATCTCCGTATACAAGCTGGCGAGCGGCAGCATAGAGATCCTCATCTCCTTGGATCTCTTCGTAGTCGCTTCCAAACAAGCCATCTTCATCGGCGTATTCTGATATCGAGCTATTTATGGAATTTGATCCAGAATTAGATGAGCCTAAACCGCCATATGATCGAGTACTTTCTCGCAGCAAACTAGCGCGCTGGTCGTCTGCAGACTCTTCTTGCCTCCGTTTCTTGAGAGTGGATTTGGGTAACCAGTACTTGGATTTCCCTCCATTTTTATAACGCAACCCAGCATTGATCCTAGCCTGTCGTGATTTACTATCAGGATGATCTAGTACAGCTTCCACTGAATCAAACTGCCGATAATGATAATCAAAACCATAAAAGGTGGACCTGAAATCAGTAATTAGGTCTGTGATTCCGCATGCATCGCGGATGGCGTAGGATACGGGCAATCTTCCAAATCCTATCATTGCATCAGATGAATAGTCTTGGTAGCTGAAAGCAAACCAGTGGCCTATGGAGAATCCCAGCATCTCAAAACACAAAAGTGTATTCTGTATCATATGACCAGTCTCAGTAAAAAAACCAAATAATTTTAGCAGAGATATAGCAAATCCTTGCCAGAAAGAGAAAAAAATCACTGCCTTTATGCATAAAAATTTAGGCATGGGCCTATATGGCTCAAGATCATCATGGAGACAGTACCAAAACAGGGCCAAGAAGTATAATGACAAGGAAATGCTAACATTATATATGAGGCCAGTCCAGAAATAGGCAGAATTCCAAGCTATCACGTTGGGACGATAGAATCCAAAATACTGAGCTACTACATTAGTCAAGCTCAGAACAGGCTTTATCCAGACATACTGGAGAATTCCTCTTTTGATCGTGAGGAATGTCCGAGGATCGCTGATATCAACCTTGCTCAAATACTTGCTGAATGGAGGCAGCTGAGGCTTCGGAGCTCGTCCGCTGCAAGATATGATGATATCACGCTCCCCGCCAAGCAAGTTTGTCAATAAAGTGAAAAATGTGTATATGACGAAAGCTTCATACATCTCTCTCAATGGAGCAATAAAAGAATTGGCACTTTCCCAGTGTAATGCAAGCCATGAGGATATGGCATAAAGTGGAATTAGAAGTTGTATTCGCACAATCAGCCGTTGATCCATGGGTTTCCGGTAATTCCTAAAGTGAAGGTATATGGATATGGTAGAAACAATTATCGATGTCACCACACTCAGGGTCGTCAGAACAACCAACCAACTGTCCAGTCAGATGAATTCCGTACATAACAGTTAGCTCTCATACTTACTGAGGCATTGTCTCAACATCCTCGGCCATAGTTGAAAGGAATGTTGGAGTTTCAACCAACTGGTCTGAAGGCAAATGTCGTCGACTAGTTGCTGCTCTAACTAAGTCGCAAGACGCGGCTGACAATGTGATAGTGACTCGACGGCCAAAAAGAAAACATGGTGTTATCAAATCTGACAAACAGAGATGAAAATCAACTAGTCGAATATTGGGTAATGAAGATATAAAATACAAGTCAAGAAAAATCATAATGTTCATTCAATTTTTTTACATCTCATAATCATGAGTAAATAACATAACTAAAATATTCATAGGTTTATTTATGCAGTTTTTCAGAATCTGCCCCGCTTAAGATTGGCCAAATTCTCCTGTACCAATTCTCTTGTCGGTCGGCTGAAAACAAGATCAATTTCTTCCAAAGTTTTGCCATTGGTCTCAGGCATAAAAAGAACCTGGTAGAACCAACCGACAACGGCAATTCCACCATAGAAACCGAGAGTCAAACCGCAACCAGTCATAGCCTTCTCCATTCGGCTGAAGTTATAAGTGACAATAAACTCCCATAAGTAAAGCAAAGTAGAGGAAACAGTCATACCGTAAGATCGCAAGTAGGTGGGATAAGACTCAGAGGGAATTACCCAAGTCAAACAAGAGTAAGAACCGAAGAAGATACAATAGAGAATAAGACCAGTAATGTAAGTACCTTCGACTGCTTGTATGTTTGAGATATCGACCACGTAACTTATACCGACGAGAATCAAACCAATAAAAAACAATGGGAGCATACCGTTAGCCCAGACTCGTCTACCATACTTGTCCATGTACAAAATTGCAGGGATAGTGCCGATGAGCAGAGAGCCACCACCAACAAGACTCATGAAAACGGCAGTCTTATCATCGAATCCAACATGCTTCATAAGAGTAGACATGTAGTACATGATAGCGTTGATACCAGTGAACTGACCAAGGAAAATCATAATGTTTGCGTACACGAGAGCACGACGAGCTCGGGGGACGGTGAAAAAGTCCATCCAAGCATGCTTCTTCTCGGCCTGTGACTCAGTGTGGTTTTCAATAGCAGCAGATCGCTCCATATCCAAGAACTCGATCTGAGATTCCTCAGTATCGACCTTTCGAATATTCTTCCATACAGCGAAAGCTTCAACAGTTCGTCCCTTATGCATAAGCCATCGAGGAGACTCGGGAAGAAGACAGATACCAACACCCATAATTGTCGAGAAGATCAAAGATGAGCCAAGCATGTAACGCCAAGATCCGCTAGGAACGTTAACAAAAATAGCAGCTACTACATAACCCAAAACTTCACCGAATGCAATGTTAAACTGATACAAGGAAATAAGTCGTCCTCGAACTTCTGAGGGGACACATTCAGCAACGTAAACAGGAACGGTACCACCTTCCAAACCAACACCAGCACCAAGGATCATTCGTCCGGCCATCATCATACCGAAATTCACAGAACCGGCCTCAAGGGCAGCACCAAGTGTGTAGAAAAAAATAGAGATAATCAAAGAATATCGTCGACCAAAATATTCGTTACAGGGAGAAAGAATCATAGCACCAAATATACCACCAAGAGGCATACCTGAAGAAACCAAAGATTGTTGGTTGTCATCAAGACTCAGACTCTTAGGCATATACAAGTTTGCACCAGAGATTAGAGACTGATCGATACCAGACAGCAAACCACCCATTGAGGCGAAGAAGGCAAGAGTGAAAGTAGCACCTCTCTGTGTCTTGAACTGGATCTTCGGTAGATGCCATCGAGACTTCTTTTCATGAAAATTGGCCAACTCAGCTTCCAGTTCATCGATCTTTTCCTGAACATTCACGTCTGGGCCACCGCCAAAGTTGTCAGACTTGAAGTTGGCTTCATGGATACTCGTCTTTCTTTCGAGATCAGCCATGATGTAATATGGAATATAAAAATAATAGAGGATGGGATGTAAAAATTAATTTTGGCACCCAAGATATTCAAAACCAACGAGTTTATCTAGATTTTTAATGAGGGGATGGCCCCTTTTATAGTAAGTTTCTTCCCCGGAAAATCATCCTTTCTTCCTCTCCCCTCCCCCCATAATTGCCGAATTAAACATCAGACCGGAAAAGCGGGGACTCCCGACCCCAAATTTCCCCCACATTCGAATTTGGAATAAACTCAGCTCCCTCTTCCCGCAAGAGAATTAACTTAAACACCAGCTTTTTTTTCAGTTCAAGTTTCAGTTATTTATTCTACGTCCAAGTCAATCTATCAAACATTTTTTTATGACGTTTCCTGATGAATTCGAAACACTTCTATGCTTGCTATTTGTTCTCGAAAGCTGGGTCTGAGGGTCCGGAAAAAGAATTCATTTTCCCCACCTCTTGCCTGGATGTTCCGAATGTGTTCCGCACAGGGGCGGATTTTTAAGAATAACGGAAAAAAGTGGCTCTCCGAGTGGGTCAGGGTTTACCTGATGTAGCAACCTAGGCTCTACTGCTTATTTGGGAAAATTCAACATCGCTCGTTTGACTTTATTGAGATGCGCAGGATGCTGCCTGTAGTTGAATATATCAGGGCGGGCGCACCATAATGAACCATCTTTCCTTCGCATGTCTCTTGGAGATAGATCTTTTAGTCCTTAACTAATTTTCAGTTTAACATTTTTGTACATCATAAGTTTTGATGACGTGAGGCATTTTTTTGTGTGCAGAACTTGCTGCCCAAATGTATACAATCTTGGGCTGAGCAACACAAGAGGCCCGATCAGCATACCAGACTGTGCACATCCAGTCATTTTCTTCACGCCACTGGACAAAAGGAGCTTTGTCTCCTCACGGCGGTAATAAACTCAAAACATAGTTGGCTGGGGTGGAGCGATGTCTATTGGCTGTGTGACTCCTGACTTGAATGGTTCGGAACAACGCACCGAGTAATTTCAACGCTCGATAGAATTCTCTGATTGGACGTAACTGAAAAAATAAAATGAGACCCCTCAATAGTAATTATTACGCAAACGCGGGGATGTGCTGCTTTTTATTCCCCGCATTTCATACATAGGTGCAGTTTGGTTTGATGATACGAGTTCACGATCGTAATTATATGCTATCGCAAATCTACTAGCCAAGTCTCAGCCGCGACCTATAGAGACTCATTAGCTTTAACGTTTTTCCGACTGTCCTTGGCAAATTTTCCGTCACGATAGTTGGGCCTTGGGACTTGCTCCCGAGCAACTTGCGGTTCGCAAGCTCAGCAACCAAAATTTACGCCAACCAAATGGCCAAATAAGATGGGTACAGAGTACTAGCTAGGCGGGCTTTTTGCGTGGATTTTGTTTGAATTATTGCCTGAAGTTTTCTCACCAAAAAAATGGACTCGCTCCTATTCTTTCCGAGAACTACGTTTAGAGGTGACTTTTTCTCATGATCACGTGCAGCTTGACAAAAAGAAACCATTTAATTGTGTTACTAAAATGATGCCAATACTTGAATCGAATCTTAGGCATGAATATTCGTGAATATGTGCATGCTTTGTAGATAGCATATAACAACATCCGATCACGAAGCGGTGAAAATTTAAGTATTTCTGAGAAATCACAATAGCCGGCTCCTGATAAAGTAGAATTACAGTGAAATAAACCAGCCTCATGGTGAGAAGTAAGTGCTGTAGGTGAAAATGAATAATTATGCTCAAAGCGGTAACACTAGCAATAGATCCATCTCTCCATTCAATTACACATCTTTCCACACCAACTCGCGCATCAATATGAGTGGTGTAGGCAAACATGATCGCAAGCGGTCTGCAAGAGCCTGCCGGGAATGCCATAGGGGTAAGATCAAATGTGATATGGCTACTGTTGGCTCTCCGTGCACCAGGTGTCAACAAAAGGGTTTGGCCAACTGTGAGATTCTACCATCTCTTCGAGGGAAATACGATCGACGGAAAAAGAATCTCAAGTTATCAGCGGCCATAAACAGTCGTTCTGATACGATCGAACCGAAAATCAACCAGGAGACGATTGCGACGGACTTCGTACCCGTGGATTCGAGACCTCCGGAATCGTCGATATTCTCTCCTGAGCGGGAAGCATTACTAGCAGCACAAGGCTCACTGAGCCCGTTCGATGCCCGACTACAAAACTCGCCGAATTCAGGCGGATCTATCGCCAGATCAAACCAAAATAATCAAGAAGAAAGCAAGCGAGAAACCTGGGAATTGTCATTCACAGGAAAAAACTCGAATGAATTATGCTTTCGACGTCAACGGATAACTTTTCTTGGTGAAAGCTCCCCTTTATCCATGCTGCTGAGAAAAATGACCGACAGTGGCCACATAGAAATCCTGCTACCTCCAGATTCTCATAGGATCAATTCTCCTGGAGATTCGAGTGTGATATCACCAAATAGCTCTGCTGGTGAAGTGAAAGCAGGAAGCTCTCCAGCTGACGACTTGCCAAAACATGCCTTGGAACTTTTTCTTGAAAGCTATTTCACATACATACATCCATTCTATCCCATAGTGGATTGCAAATGGTTTGCAAAGCATTATTCTGCTGATACGGTTCCAGCGTTGCTGCTGAATGCCATGTGCTTTGCGGCATGCTACCACTGCCCAATCTCTACTGTTTTTTCAGCAAGATTTGCATCACTGCGAGCCGCAAAGGAAGCGTTTTATCAATATGCAAAGTTGGCCCTTGTCACTCAAGGATGGCCTGAGCCTGGTGTTGCTATTCAAACGGCAATCCTACTGTCTTTCCAGGGCGCCGGAACTCCAGGAGACGTCTGGAATACCGGTACATGGATTGGACTGGCAGTATCGATGGCTGAAGATCATGGGCTACATCGTTCTACATTACAGGCAAATTTAAACCCAAAGGATAAACAACTCTTCAAAGTCATTTGGTGGGTGCTTGTTTTCAGAGATACAATGACCTCACTGACCCTGGGACGACCAAACAAAATATCTATGCAAGACTGTGACGTAGATCTTTTGAATCTAGAAGACTTCAACCACGATTTCGATCCTGAAAATGGGGAGACCCTATTTGGAAGGAGGGATGAGAGAAAGCATGAGATGCTAATCGAGATTTGCAAGTTGAATGTTTTGATGGGCGAGCTGACGAGAATAAGATTCAAACCACGGGATCCAGAGGTCAATCATACAGCGGATATTCAGATCAAATTAGATGCCTGGCGGGCAGCGCTACCTGCCCGCCTTGACTGGTGCAAGAGTCCACAGGCAGAGGAGGCGATGTATCTCAATATGCTATATCAGCATCTAATCATCTACATGTATCGTCCAAGACTTGCAGACTCAGAAATCCTGGAGGACTTCTCTTTAGCCAAGACTATTGAGGCAGCATCAGAAATAGCTGTCATTGTCGGAAAGCTTGGCATGAAAAATATTCTTGCCATTCCACAGGATTTTTATTCAGTATTTGTGACGGCGATGGTGGTATTAGCTGTTGATATCAGGTCAAAAGCAAAGCAAGGGTTACCATGTTTGTCTTCTACTCAGCTTCAGGTTTGTATGTTGACCATGAATCAAGCGTTAGATCATTGGGATCAGGCTCCTTGGGTGGTCAAAATGTTTGAAAAGCTACAACAAACATTGGATGAGACCGAGAAACACCAAGATACTGAAGCTGTTTCTCCAATGATTTACGATTTCGAAAAGTATGCCAACAATAGTTATTTGGAAGATTATTTTGACCTTCTGCAGACAGTGATACCAACCTGAAGGGTTTCTGTAGAGCACAAATTAAGAAACGATAGAATATATGTAAAGGAGTATGGAAACACAAGAGGGTAGGTTATGAGAGCATGAAATAGGAAATATGATATATGGAAATCCCTGAAGAACAAATCGGATTTTTTTGGGGCAGTGATATTCTCGCTGCTCAGTTTCCCGCACTTATGAAGAGCAGAATAGGGTAGGGGTTTCTCAGAATTGGCTTTACAATGTTATTGCACCACAAATCAATGGTCATAATCATCGCCTCGATATACATAAATACCCCTCCAAGCTTTTCATTTTAAGCACGTTCCTTTATGATCTTAGTAATCAAACCAGGTATTGTTTGTCTGACTCACTGGTATGTGACTAAAAAATTCAAATTCGCGCTGTGGAGTACCTGTTTCGAAAGATTTTTCGCCGTGTGAGACCAAAAGATTATCTCCAAGGAGTTGACAAAGTATCCGGAGTTAAGCCGTTTTTGAAAGTCCGGGGGTAACTTTTTCATCCGACTCCGTGATGTAGCCTTTCCACAGTTTTCGGGTTCAGGTTGCCGCGAACCAATGATATGACATTGATGTGATGAACAGAAGGCCTAATGCGCTGTACTAAATTTTTGGTTGCTAAAGTAATAGTCATATCGCCAAATATCATTCCTCATCTTCATTAGTCCCGGATAGTTTTTTTAACTACGTAGCGGGCCTATGCCCTTCCCAGCCACATCACTTGCTGTTATTGGAAAAAGTAGGTGAGCATCGGCTAAGGAAGGAGAATTTAAGTTGTAGTAATGTCGAAACATGCGAAGAAATCTTTACAAATATCAAATTTTATAATCTAATATGATGCATTTTCATATTTAGAGCTCGGAACTTGCTTTCTGTCACTTTAAACATGAAGGTAATATGTTGTAGGCTGCTCAGCACTGCAAGAGTTCTATGTATGGAGCTAAATCCGTTCGCGGGGTTAGTGCCATATTTGTCCCATCTAGGAATTCCATGGCTCTGGTTCGAGTATGAATCCACTCCCAATTAACAACAAAGCCGGAACATAAAATGGCCGTCTGACAAATCTAGCGCACTTTACTTTATACTTTTTCTATTTTGTTCATAAAAGAAAGATCGAGTTCTAGTTCGCAATACTTTGGTTTCTGCAAGTACAGCTGATATTCGAGGCTCTTGTGATCAATTGGAGGTGCTCTTTTGTTCATCACACACGGACTTAATCTTAAGCTCTAAATATTTTTTCAATACTGCGGTAACACTATTGCTATTGTTTTGACGAGGCTATAACTATCACAACAACAGCAATTCCGACAAACAACAAAAAGTCAGGACATAACACAACCGAGTAACTAAACAAGCTATTTGTATTATACCCACGAAATGTCTACCTCTAGCGGTGACTTGACACATCGCGTGGATAGCCATGAGAAACAGGAGCAGGAGCTGCCCTTCTCCTCTGGCATTGATCAAACAGAGAAGGCTACCAAGAGCCCTGAAGGTTTTTACGACGATGAGAACGGTCCTGTTCTTAACAGGAGTGCCACTAATGCTAGCGTTGAATCGAGAGCTGAGCAAGATGCAATTACTAAGGTTCTTACCAGTGCATCAAGTAGACTTCGTCGTCGAGATTCATCAAAGCCCTTGCCTCCTATGGGCGGTGGAAAAGATTATCCTATGCTGCTTCCTGATCGTGAGGCTTACCGGGTAGATTTCGACGGTCCCGATGACCCGATTCACCCACACAATTGGCCATTGAAGAAGAAGCTTTTTATTGGTACCTGCCTTGGTTATACCACTTTGGTAACTGCATGGGGTTCTGCCATTTTTGCGTCTGCTGTTGAATTTGTCTCTGTAGAGTTCCACGTTGCCAATGTTGTTGCCATTCTTGGTGTCTCTCTCTACGTTTTCGGATTCGCTTCAGGCCCTTTGATCTGGGCTCCTTTTTCGGAATTGGCTGGTCGAAGAATTCCTTTGCTTTTATCTGTATTTGGTCTCGCTGTTTTTGAATTTGGAGTTGCTACTGCTAAGGATTTACAGACTATAATGCTTTGCCGGTTCTTCGCAGGTTTCATTGGTGCGGCACCTCTTGCTGTTGTTGGTGCCGCCTTTGCTGATATGTTTAACAATGAGCAGAGAGGTATTGCATTGACTGTTTTCTCCGGTACTGTTTTTATGGGTCCAATTGCTGCACCTGTTGTTGGTGGTTTCATTTCTTACTCTTACTTGGGATGGAGATGGACCCAGTATATTACTGCTATCATGGCATGCTTCGCTTTCGTTCTTGATTTGTTTTTCTACGAAGAGACTTACCATCCAATTGTCTTGGCTAACAAGGCTGTAGAATTGCGAAGACGAACTGGCAATTGGGGTATTTACGCACCCCAGGAGACGATAGAGCTCGATTTTGTTGAGTTGGTGCAGAAGAATCTGTCTCGTCCTTTGGGAATGCTTTTCAAGGAACCTATTGTATTATTGATTACTATCTACACCGCTTTTATTTATGGTATTCTCTATTTGTTTTTGGAAGCTTATCCCATTGTCTTTGCCGGCCAGTATCATTTCTATAAAGGTATTGCTGAATTGCCTTATTTGGGTTTATGCGTCGGCCAAATGATTGCAGCTGCATCAGTTATATTCTTTTTTGAGCCTCGATATCTTGTTCAAGTTCGAAATAATGGTGGTAAGCCGGTACCGGAAGCTCGACTTCCTTTATGTATCACTGGAGGTGTTGCTTTTACCATTGGACTATTCTGGTTTACTTGGAGTGGAAACTATCCCCACAAGGTTCACTGGGCCGTTCCCACTGTTTCAGGTATATTCAGTGGTTATGGCCTGTTAGCTATTTTCTTGTCTGCCATCAATTATTTGGTTGATTCTTATCTTTTTTTCGCCGCGTCAGCTCTTGCAGCAAACACATTCCTTCGATCCTCTTTCGGTGCTGCTTTCCCTCTTTTTGCTGGCTTCATGTTCAACAACATGGGAATCAACTGGGCAGGCACTCTTCTAGGATGCGTCGCTCTTGTTCTTGTACCTGTTCCTGTTATTTTCTGGAAGTACGGTAAGAAGATCCGACAAAAGAGCAAGTATGCATTTGATTTGTAAATCTAAAAGAATCAATTGATTTCGGTGGTCTCACCTTGGCTACTTAACTAGCGAGTGTTGAGAACAAAACTGAAATATTTCATATCAGAGCAATTATTGGTCACATTAGCATAAGGTAAATAATATGAATAATAGCGTGGCTGTATATTGGCCATACCGAAATATATCTAATACTTAATTCAACAACTAAACTAAGCACTAATCATGTGAATTTCTATATATCTTCGAGAGGTTTTTTATATGGCTTACAGTTGAAGGTGCGTTATAGTGAGGTAGGCGTATTAGGTAAGTGGAAAATTGGTGTTAAGCGAGCTTTTAGCTAAGCGAGTATTTTTTGTTAAGCGAGCATGTCGGCAACGAGCAAAGCCTAAGTAAGGCTCCCTTATCTTTGATCTTTATCGAATCAAAAACTCGCCTTGTTATCAGGTCTACAAATAGTATTTCTGATCGTACAAAGCGCCAGCTCCGAAATTCCACTATCTTCCGCTAGCTGTGTTGAGTCGCTTTATCAGTGAGTTTCATTAATCACGCTCTTGATCTGGTAACATGCCAACGTCCGTACTATCTTGAAATCAACATTGAGGCAAATGATCGGTGATAAAAAATTGATTATATTTAACTTTTCTATCAATTTATTCTGGCTTCCTGCAAAATTTGATGGCTATCATGTGCGGCTTTTTTCTTGGTAAAGCTCGCTATCCCTTAGCCATTTTGGGAGAACTAGTACTCGGCATTTATCAAGAGCTACCAATCACTTTTTAACCGAGAGTCAACCTGTACCGAGCTGATAACCGAGATGATCTCTCGCTTATATTCACAATTGAAAGCTTTTCTCAAATATACCAATTCTACGAGGGTATTACAATTGACAAAGTGGAATTGAGTGTGGCCGTTAGGCAAGATAACAATAGAAATCTTGCAATGAGCGTTTTCTGAGAAACACCAACTCTGGGCTTTAGATCTAACGGATGAAAAATCTCTTGTTATGTTTTTTGTATCTCGTCAACAAGCTCAGCTCGCTAAAGACTGGTTCGAACCCAAGATCCCATACCCAGATTCAGGGAATGAGGAGACTACAATGCAGAAAAAAAAAAATTCTAAAAGTATCCGAACGCCAGGAATTCCTCTACTAAACGTGATATAAAATATTGGAAAAAATTAATAGACTAAAACTGAAGCCGATTTTTCATATTTGTAATTTTTTTCTTTTCAAAATTGACTTTTCTGCGTTCTACGACGTTACCGAGCTGAGACCAGATAATCCCGAATAGGCTGCTGAGTCATTTAAGTTTGAGCCTCTCGGTTTTCGATTAGACTAGTTGGGTAGAATTGGCCGCTGGCCCCATCGATCTTGGCCCGATATATATAACAGCCAGATCAGCCATCTTATCGAGTTTATTGACACGTTACTGTGATAACTTTGAAGGTCAGTTTGATTATTGAAAAATTATTTCTGTATAATTCCTAACGGTGTTACTCGAGACTTGGAATTAAAAGTTTATCAAAATTTTGTCTAGTTGCCTTATAATTCAGACGCGGACTTTCGCCATCAAGCCCGTCGTGATCTCGTTCTTCGGTTATTCTAGTGCTTATAGGTCGCCACAGAGACAGAAGCTCTGAGAAATAAAATAAAAATATCGCAATTGTTTTTTAAGTCCCCTCACAATGTCCAGCATGAGCGAAAATTTGAACCATGGTGTTGTCAGTGAAGAGAAGTTTGATGGAAATGGAATAGAAACTCCTCGGGAATTTTACGACGAAGAGGACGATGGAGCTCTCAAAATTTCTGTCACAAATGCCAGTATTGAATCAAAAGTCGAACAAGATGCTATTACTAAAGTACTGACTGGTCGATCAAGCCGCATTCGACGCCGTGACTCCAGGCCATTGCCTCCTATGGGTGGTGGAAAAGATTATCCTATGCTGCTTCCTGATCGTGAGGTCTATCGAGTGGACTTCGACGGTGCCGATGACCCGATTCACCCACACAATTGGCCATTAAAGAAGAAACTTTTCATTGGTTTTGGTCTTGGCTATACGACATTTGTCACTGCTTGGGGTTCCGCTATCTTTGCTTCAGCTGTAGAATCAATATCCAAGGAATTTCATGTTGCCAATGTTGTTGCCATTCTTGGTGTCTCTCTTTACGTTTTCGGTTTCGCTTCAGGCCCTTTGATCTGGGCTCCTTTTTCGGAATTGGCTGGACGACGAATTCCTTTGCTTTTGTCTGTGTTTGGCCTCACTGTGTTTGAATTCGGAGTTGCTACTGCTAAGGATTTACAGACTATAATGCTTTGCCGTTTCTTCGCAGGTTTCATTGGTGCGGCACCTCTTGCTGTTGTTGGTGCCGCCTTTGCTGATATGTTTAACAATGAGCAGAGAGGTATTGCATTGACTGTTTTCTCCGGTGCTGTTTTTATGGGTCCTTTTGGCGCTCCTGTTGTTGGTGGGTTCATTTCCAATTCTTACTTGGGATGGAGATGGACTCAATATCTCACTGCTATCATGGCATCCTTTGCTTTTGTGGTTGACCTCTTCTTTTTCGAAGAGACTTATCATCCCATTATCTTGGTCAATAAAGCCAAGGAACTTCGAAGAAGAACTGGCAACTGGGGTATTTATGCCCCACAAGAGACTATTGAACTTGATTTTGCAGAACTCGCCAAGAGAAACCTTTCGCGTCCGCTGATGATGCTTTTCAGAGAGCCCATTGTATTCTTGATCACCATTTATACCTCTTTCATTTACGGTATTCTTTACTTATTTTTGGAAGCCTACCCCATTGTTTTCGCTGGTCAGTATCATTTTTCTCAGGGCATTTCCGAACTTCCATATTTCGGACTATGCATTGGTGAATGTATTGCAGTTTTAGCTGTCGTTTTTTACTTTGAGCCCCGGTACCTGATTGAAATCCGAAAGAATGATGGCAATCCAGTGCCCGAAGCTAGACTTCCCCTATGTATTACTGGAGCAGTTAGTTTTGTTATTGGTCTTTTCTGGTTTTCATGGACTGGAGATTATGCTCAAAAAGTTCACTGGATTGTTCCTACTTTGTCAGGGCTTTTTAGTGGTTATGGTCTTCTAGCCATTTTCTTGCCAGCCACCAACTATTTGGTTGATTCTTACCTGCCTTTTGCTGCTTCAGCTATTGCTGCAAATACATTCCTTCGATCTGCATTTGGTGCTGCATTCCCACTTTTCGCTGGTTTCATGTTTGATCAGATGGAAATTAAATGGGCTGGAACATTTCTTGGATGTGTAGCACTAGTACTTGTTCCTGTTCCTGTTGTGTTCTGGAAATACGGCAAGCAAATCAGACAAAAGAGCAAGTATGCACTTAACCCGTTGGTTTAAAAGCTCTCATAATCATTTTCAAAGCGTTCAAAAGGATCCAATGCGAGGCATGTGATAAATTGCATTGGACATTGGACTTATACCACTGGTATCCTTACTTAACCATTTCGTGTGATTTACGTCAAAAGCGTGATTGCTGCATATTGGCAGAAAACAACATGGCAATTCATATCAAGAATAATCGCGAATCAGAGAAAACACGAAAGTTAAAAAAGTCCATTAGAACAATATCGGTGTACTAAATAGCCAACCCTGCATAGAAGTAGCTTCGAGCAAAGAGAAAAAACAAACCAAAATAAACCTAAACATGACCGATGTCACTAATAAATATCAATTTTCTGGATATGCCGACCGAGCTACAGAACGGCAATGTCGACGGTCACAAGCTTCAGTAGCTTTCGCATCTCATTGAGAGCGCATAGCTTCAGCAATCGCCCGTTGAACAGCCTTATCAACTTCATATTGAGGAAATACCGGGCCATTACCGTCGCAAACAGCTTTATCTTTCAAAGAATCGATTATCATGTCAAAGTCGATGTTGTCTGGTATTGTGGGGTCTTCGATGAGTTTTTTCCAGACAGCACCTGCACCAAGCATGACAGTATGACGAGCCTTAGATTCATACACAGCATAAGAAGGCTGCTGTAAGGCATCTTTTCCATGAATTTCACTGTCAAGTAGAGTTTCAAAAAATGAACTCTTAGGAAAAGTGACTTTGCTTGGGTGAGTTGCTCGAGGAACATCTGTATTGTTCACATGAGCCTGTAGCTGTTGTTGTTTGAGCACCTTGTTCTCAGTACTAAGAACAGTATTTTCTCGAGTGATTTTGTCAAGTGTGGACTTGAGTTTAGCATTTTCAGCTTCGACGCTTGCCAGCTTTGTCTCCAACTCTTTGATCAACTGAGTGCGACGTTCTCTGAAAGCTCTTTGAGCAGCTCGATTCTGAGCCTTCTTCTTCTCCGTCTCCTCATCGGCATTCTTCGGATCTGACTCTTGTGTCTGCATCGATATTTGGGATGGTGCATTGTTCCCCGAGTTGGCGTTCGAGTTACTACTGTCGCTATTAGGAGAGAATCCAGAAGAATTGCTAGAGTAATAGGCTGGCTCACTAAGACCGCTCAGAGGTTGCACAGCCTGACCATCGAGTGTAGCACGCCCAGTATTAGCACCTGAAATAGAAGATTGGAACAGATTCAGTCCCTCAGCTTCTCGTTTGAGAGCCCGATCACAGTCTTCCCAGTTCAACGGTTGCCCGTCACCAAAATGCTCTGTGTTGCTTACGTCCTGGCCGACAAAACTGTTGTACTCAGGGGGGAAAACTACGTTATCAAATGCCATTTCCGTATCTTGATTCGTCTCCGTCATATTCAGTCGCTTTTCCGTGATCTTTCGGTCGTTGAGCTTGCTGTGACACTTGGTAGAAGGATTCGTTGATGATCAAAGAACCGTACAAAATGATGGGAGATTTTGTCAGTTAAGGTTGAGATAATTGAGCATTGAAAATAGCGAGCTGAAGGCAACACCAACTTTCAGGATATGAGCAAGAGGTACTCAGAAAAAAATCGAGTTTCTTTTTAAGATTTTGGCCCTGAAGGAGATTAAAATTTTATTCATGATTTTTTTTTACGGAGAATCATGTTTCTATGGTGGATTGTACATTTAGATAACTCGAACTATGAAGTGCGCTGGGAAGGCCAAGGAACATCATCAATCAATTGAGCATGAAGAAGGAGCATGCAAATGACACGATTTTGGAATGAAGAATGAACAGAGATACACTTGAGATTGTTCTCAGCTTGAAATACCGCTTTTAAAGATATTATACTTGGGTTGGCTTCTATGTAATTGCTTCCTTCTTCGCCAGAGGCTTCAAGAATGAGTACGATATTTACAAGTTTAACATCTGTCATCAGCCCCATTTCAACAACCAGGCAGGTAGCAAGTAACTTGGATGGAATTTGGCAAGAAAACGGCCGAATCAACTAGATCGAACTCAGCAGAACTCAGCAGACAGAGACCACAGGAACAATAGGAAATGGGGAATAGGTATATCGGATCATACAAGTAGAATCAAAGCAACAATGGAAATGATAAAAACCAATTATGATAATAACAATAATAATAATAATAATAATAATAATAATAATAATAATAATAATAATGAGAAAGCATTTCACTCATCAGTCTGAGTTTGCCTCGACGAAGTGCCACCTTGTGATGCTCCCACAGCAGCAGCACGTCTCATAAGACGATCAATCAATGGAGTACTTTCAGTAACCGTAGAGTTTTCGGTAACATCCATCTTACAAATAGGGCATGTTTTTTTACGACATACGAGCCATCTGGTAATACAGCCTGAATGAAATTCATGCCCACAAGGAAGCCGCATCACCTCAGATACCCCAGGCACGTAGTCCTCCAGGCAAATGATGCATTCACCAGAAGAAACCCAGACCTTCTCATGATGCATGTTTGCCGGCAAGACTGCAGAAGGGACAAAAGAGGCACTGTTGCTTTGCGAAACCTCAGACTCTAATGCTGAGTTGGTCGCCGATTCAGCAGCAGTGGGGGTGATGAAACCCGGTCCAGACATGGATGCCGCCGCTCCTAAACTCGAATCGGCGGAGGGCTCCAACGCTAACGTTGGTTGAACCCATATTCTCGTAGGAATATTGGGTAAATAACTCTTCGGGAGTCGCTCTTTCCTTATTCGATATCTTCTATGCACCACTAGAATGGCATATATCATTGACAAGCTGAAGAGCGGCGACACCAGCAGAAACAAAACTGTATCTACAAATGCACCGGATTCGGCCACACTCGTAATAGTAACGATATCAAAAGCGGTCAGAAAATCATAACTATCTCGTGAAACAAATAAACTTGGAATGTTGACGTTGTCTTCGTTGTCTTTGCTGAACATGGTGATCAAACCTCTGTGATAAGTATTATCACCAACGATAACAGCTACAGCACCCCATTTTTGAAGCACCAACACCTTTTCGTAAAAACCACAACCTCCACGCGAGACTAGAGCTATTTTCTCGCGTAGGTCCTCAGGTTCTTCATCAGGATTACAGCCCAATGATGCAACTACCGACAAAGAGCCGGTGAAGCCGCCCAGCTCGTTGTCGCCATCACCGGGCTGGATAGGAATGGACGGGCCAAATGCAGCGGGGCGAGCAGGTATAGATACATTGGAACCAGGGGAGGTTATAACACTGAACATGGAGTCCAACATTGCAAGATTTTGTGCATAATCAAAGCTTGTGGTGAAAACCAGTCGAACAACCCCTAAGGCGCCAATGAATATTGCGAGAATAGATATCCTCAAAAGTATGAGACGGTCAGGACTCATTGCACTTGCTCTGCGGGCCGGCCCTACCAGCACTTTGCAAATGGGATTCGGCTAAGGCTAAGCTAATGCTATATTCTGAACAAGCCTGATTTATTTGTCGGCTACCGTAGCACTCAATACTCTGGTGTCGATTGCCAAGTGTCGGTGTCGTTCCTGTCGATTTAGCTGTTCCGTCACTAAGTTATGTATAGTAAGTATGGTGGGGAAGAAGAAGGGGTGTCGGTCCGCCAGAGCCTCAGTCGGCCCAGTTGGCCCAGCCCAGCCCAGTTGGCCCAGCCCAGTTGGGCTAGCCCAGCCAAGCTCAGCTAAACTCAGCTCTGCTCTGCGGAATCCGGCATGGACCACACGACTAAATTCCATATGGGCAATACACTAGAAGAAAAAAAAGAGATGCTTAGTCGACAGGAAAACTTGCTACGATTTTTTAAAATAGTAGGATCGATTCAGTCCTTGCTTACTTAGCTGGATTATATGAGGCTTTAGTTTCTTATAATATCGCTCATTGTGAGTCTCAATTTTGTTTATTTGAAACCAATCAAACGGCCATTTAATATGTACAGCCGATTTTGGATGACGTTACAAGTTTGCCAGCCATAACAAATAACTCATTGTCCACGATGTCTGTTTATACATTGTGAGTAGCTGAGTAGTCGCTAAGAATTTCTAAATATTTTCAGACATCGTGAATATATTGTTGATGTTTGTAACATGGTCAGTTAGCCACATGAGCTAGTGTATAATTACAAGGTGGTGGAAGTTGATCTCGCGTCATCTATGGTTTATCGTGTTCTATAATCTTCATAATCAACACAACAAACTCCATTAATGCACACTTGCTCTATTGTTATATTCGACATGCTCTAAACACTAGAAACAATCGCAGAAGCCTTGCTGAGAGCCTCAACCATACGTTGACACTCCTTACGTCGCTGAACAGTAAACTCATTTTCTTTGACCAGATCATCCAAGCCATCGCTTCGATACAACTTCTCGAGAAGTTCTTTTTGAATGTTCTCCTTAGAACTGAGAATCAAATTATAAGTGATGCTTTTGGGGACCAGATCTGCGACAGTTCTCTGTACAATACCATAATAAGAATTAATCAAAAGCTTGACAACCTCAGTCTCTACCATTTCACGTTCACTCATTTGACCCGAAGCTCTGAGAACACTAGGAGGAGCCTCCATCGCTGCCAATCGCTTCTTGTTTTTCGATAAAAAGAAATTGCCGAAGAAACCCCCAAAAGTATCATCTTTTTCTGCAGTAACAGCAACAGATGATGGCTGCTTATTAATGGGCTTGCCAGTCTTAGGATCTAGCTGAACAGGCTTAGATAAATTTAGTCTCTCATTAACAATCTCCACAGCCCGATTACCTTTTATTAGATCAGGATGCGCGGTGTTGATGTAACTTTCTTCCATGCTAATAATGTCTTGAACAAGCTTATTCGTGGGAATTTGCAGCTGTCGTAGATATCCGACAAAAACTTGAGAAATCTGTTCTTTGAGTGCAGGATAACGGTTGTATAATGGCTTGCTGAGGATCTGAGTGAGAATTCGCACAAGTTCGTCGTAAACCAATGAAACACAACGTAAACTTGGCTCTTCAAATCGTCGAATCTGTTTTTTGACTAAGAATTCGAATGGTGCAGTACCAACAAAAAGTGATGGAGAAACTCCTGCACTATTATACAAGATGGTTCTGATATCGGCATCCTTGATTTGGTCAAAAGGATCCAAAGCCTTGACACCATTGGCATATATTTCATGAAAGACAAAAGAAATTCTTGCACCACCCGAGAGCTCTTGAGAGCTGACTTCCACTCCACGGCCCTCGAGAATATCTTGATATTCGTTTGCAAAGGAAGTAATAGTAGACAAAACAAAACTCGAGGCAGACCCCAAGTCTGCAGGGCCAAGAGCAGCCAATTCATGCTGATATTTTTTGAGCGTTGTTTCTATTCTATGCTTAATATCAGGCAAGGTCGATTTGATATGATTGAGAAGAATGCTATTCAACCTTTTGGCGAGATAACGAGTTCCACAGTATTGCGCTTTATCTCTATAAGCGGGATTGGTTTCAAAGAAATTCTTTTCGAACTCCAAAGCAGATTTGATAGACTTATTGGAGGTGATGTCTTTCTGACCTCTGTTGATGACGGGCACGTAACCAAACCTCAGGGGGATGATTTTTCCATCTAAAATATCATTTACATCAGTTCCCTGGTCCATCAAATCAATCTTTGTCAAAACACCAATAGTTCGAGAACCTTCAGGATCGACTTCTCGGGCAAGTTTGAGACCATCCGAGTTGGCCAGATCAGTATTGGCAGCAGTCACTGACAAAATGATAGCATTTGGCTTGCTAATGAACTTGAGAATCATTTCTCTGATCTGCTTCTCAATATCTTTAGGCTGATCCCCCACAGGGACTTTTGTTAAACCAGGTAAATCCACCAAAGTTAGGGTCAGAACATGGGGGGAGTAGATTCTGAGATTGATAGGTACTGGAGAAATTCCAAGATTTTTTCCGGTTTTCAAATCAGTTTCATTAACGATTTCCTTCCGGATTTCATTAAAATCATGAAATTTCTTCCCAGGAAGATGCAGAAATTCCCCCCACTCATCAGCATTGGTTTCATTTTCCTGGTCTGCACTTGCATTTACATCGGTGGCTCGTCTATTAATCAATTGGAGAACTAAAGGTCGACGAGTGACGATACCAGTTCCACGAGGCAAGAAATCTCGACCTACTATATTTTCTAGAACCGAGGATTTTCCTGCTGATTGGGAACCAACGACAGCAATCTGAGGTAAATCAATGGAATGGCCAGAGGGACCGAGTGTGGCCAAAGCGTCCTAATGGAGCACAGTTAGAACCTCCAAACAAAGCGACATTTGTTGCGTTTAGGCATGAAAATAGTCAGATTCATACTTACCTGCAGCCTATTCACAGTATCAATAAGATGCTGATCCATACTGATAATTCTCAGACTCTTGTATTTCGGTTTCAATCTGGTTGTGAGCAGTTGGAAGACGTGGATATTGTGGGACAGCTGTGAAGTTGATGGCGTCTCGTTGTCATGACGACTACCAATCTTTCAACAGCGCCTCGTTTTTGCTGAGCCGAGGGCGATTTGATTGATAAACCAGTTATACAAGCTGCCTGGAAATATCTATAGAGAACGCCAAGAGAGTAGAATGAACTGTGAAAATCGAGAAAGCTGGGAAAAAATCTCCAGAAACATTTTCAGCTGAGATGGTTGGTATTTTCTTCTCCTGTCATGTATCATGTCACGATTCTAAAGCCATCCCAGATCGATTGTCTATAGACAGGACCAACAGTGACTACCCCACGTCAAATGCACGAAGACCGTAGATCGGGAGATAAAGCTATGAATTTTGCAACATGTTATCAATGGAATGATTGGTATCTATTCTATCAAGTTTCTTATTTTCGATGCTTATCTTGTAGTTGACCAGCATATCTGTTGATAACGCAAATGCTGCGTCCAATATGGCAGCCCTTTCTCCGATAGGACAGTAACGGCAACTATTGGTTGTCGATCACCGATGGTTAGCGGTGGGGCAGCGAAAACAGAAGCAATATTGCATATTAAATAGCCGATGGCCAGTTATCTGAGCAGCACCAGAAAGCCACGCACATTGAATTCAAAAAATTCATGCATTTTAGAGATCGAGCTCATCTCAGCTGTTATCATTGGTTTAGTTGCGGCGGTGAAGGTGGGTTGCAAGCAGCTGGGGCTCAATCAATTGGCCAGATCTTATCAGCCCCCTTCTCAACTTGAGGCGTGACTAAGCCTGATAACAACCATCAAACTTGCCTAAACACACTTAGACACCCTCTTATCACTTTGAAAATCAAGTACTCTTTTACTAGAAACACATTTTCATCATCTTGTTAGGATCATACCAGTGTGATATTTGAATCTCCGAACTGCATCTCCAGGATAGTTGTCTGCGGAGAGTGTTACCCGAGATTGTTGTAAGCCTTACTTTCAAAGGCCTTTGATTGACCATAAAGCCTATTTATCGATCAAACTATACATGTATTGGTTCTTTTCTACCCATGGCCGTCCACTTTTGGATTGGTTTTCGGAACTCGGTAGCCATCTCAGCGAGATCTCCAGAATTGCCAGCTGCATATCTGTTGTTGGGTGGATTCTTGCAGGCTTGTACCAATCCTACACAATCTACAAAACCAAAGAAGTTGAAGGTTTCTCACGCTGGTTCTTGATTTCTTGGGTTACTGGAGATCTGTCGAACGTTCTAGGAACATATTTGACTGATCAAATGTTCTTTCAGCGGTTTTTGGCTACGTGCTTTTTGTTTCTGGACGGTACATTACTGACCCAATACTTTTACTATACATATATTTATTATGATGAGCCCAAGGTGTATGTGGCTGGAAACATCTCATCTCCGCCGGAATCCACTGACATTGTTGTATCTGCGAACATCTCCAATACAAGAGCACTTTCTGAAGAGCAGGCCAATTATACTGCATCCTCCTCGTCGCCTGTGAGCATGAAACAAAAGCCAATCAGCGTTTCTGACATCCTGATTGCAGCATCGGCCAGTTCTAGTGTTGCTTCTGCTGCTCCAGTTCCCTCTTCAGCAACCAGTGCCTTTACGGAAGCTGCCAGTCTATACATTGCTGATAATAATATTCCTATATCATGGATAATCGGCACTGCTTGTGGATATGTATGCTCGACCTTGTATTTTTTCTCTGCTGTTCCACAAATCATCAAGAATCATCAGGAAAAATCTACAGGCACTGTCAGTATTTATCTGTTCTTGGCCGATTTGATTGGCAACCTTGGCTACAGCTTGTCCATTATTGCTACAGGACGAGACATTGAAAACCCAGTAGAACAAAAAGAGTTTTTTTTCAATGAGATGCCGTTTTTAGCTGGCACCTGTCTGGTTTTTTGCTTGGAGCTTTATCTCATGTACCAGTTTTACATCTATCGTGGAAACCACATCTACCACCATCACAGACTTGGCATGGATGAATACGTTCCCGAAGATGATGACTCAGAGATCACAGCTCTGATTGTTCCAAATCAGACTAAAAAGGTTCCAGCGAAGGTAATCGAGTACCAGACCATCACGGAGTAAACAAGCATGCCCCCAGCTTGATATATTCATTTGCATTTTCTCGATACATAAAACAATTTCAGCTATCTTTGCATTACCACTCAAATTTGCCTTGTTTATATTATTTTTATAATCTCCGTATATATCTATATTTCTTTGATTACATGATCCATCACTCATGTTGTTGCCAAAACCCAACCTGAAGAATTCTGTTACAGCCCTACCAGTTGCCTTTTCACCTCATAACGTGACGAGACTTGTCAACCATTGGCCATTGTTGAGCAAGAACATCGGTCAACAGCGGGGCATTGAAATTATACATTAGGATATCTTTCAAGGCTTAAATACAGACTGAAATCAAGCTGGTATCTGATCTTTATATCGCCATGTCCACGCCAAAACAGTATGGAGTGACGCCGCCTATCTCGTTGGCTGGAGCCGACGCTAATGAACGAGCCCTCAATGACAAGCTCATAGAAGAGCTGAAAGCTCAAGGATCATTTGAAAGTGAAGCCGAAACCAAGAAACGAGCCCAGGTTCTTGCTATCATGCAGTCTTTGGCCCAAGAGTTTGTTAGACAGGTGAGCCTAAAAAAAAACATGTCTGAAGGAATGGCCAGAGACGCAGGAGGCAAAGTTTTCACATTTGGATCGTATCGACTAGGAGTATATGGGCCTGGGTCTGATATTGATACTTTGGTGGTCGCACCTAAACATGTTACAAGAGAAAATTTCTTTGATGTATTTGACAAATTACTCCGTGAAAGAAAAGAACTGGAGGAAATCGCACCTGTACCGGACGCATATGTTCCTATCATCAAAATAAAATTCATGGGTATTTCAATCGATTTGATCTTTGCGCGGCTGGATATCCCGCAGGTGCCTATTAGTCAAAAATTGGATGATAAAAATTTGTTGAAAAACATTGATGAAAGAGATCTCAGATCATTGAATGGTACCCGAGTGACGGATGATATTCTGTCTCTAGTACCACAGGTAACTGTTTTTAAGCATGCTTTGCGAGCCATCAAACTGTGGGCTCAACGACGAGGAATATACGGTAACATATTTGGATTTCCTGGAGGTGTTGCATGGGCCATGCTTGTGGCTCGTGTGTGTCAGCTCTATCCAAATGCTGTTGCTGCAACAATTGTCGGAAGATTCTTCTACATTCTTTCTAGATGGAGATGGCCCCAGCCAGTTCTACTCAAGGGCATCGAAGATGGGCCTCTACAAGTAAGAATTTGGAATCCCAAGATTTACCCCAATGACAGATCTCATAGAATGCCCATTATTACACCAGCGTACCCATCGATGTGCGCTACCCACAATATAACGGCTTCCTCTCAGAAAGTCATCATGAAAGAGATAGTCAGAGGTGGCGAGATAGTGGATGAAATTTACTCAGGTAAGAAGAGCTGGAAAGATTTTTTTATTAAACACACGTTCTTTCACGACTACAAGTATTACCTACAGATTATTGCTGCGGCAAAAGGAACAGAAGAAGATCATTTGAAATGGTCTGGCCTTGTGGAAAGCAAATTGAGACTTTTGGTACAGAAGCTTGAGATTTTGGATTCCATTGATTTGGCACATCCCTATGTGAAAACATTTGAAAAAGTACACATATGTTCAAATGAAGAAGAAGCTATGAAAGTGGCAGATGGAGTAATAATACCAGAGAAATGCGTGGATACCAATCGACCTTTAGAACCAGGAGAAATCAAAGTGTACACTACGTGCTTATACATTGGACTGGCAATTAACATGGAAAGCGGAAACAAGAAACTTGACATACAATGGCCTTGTCAGGAGTTTTACGAGACTTGCAAATCTTTCAACGGCTACAATGAAGACATCAACGGAATTTATATTAAAAACGTTAAAGGGTGGGTACTTCTCAGTTTAAAAAAAATCGTGCAACATCTAACTAATTTCCAGATACGACTTGCCTGACGATGTTTTTGCAGAGGGCGAAGAACGACCGGTAAAGCCAATCAAGAAAAAGAAGAGAAAGGCTGCCGGCGATACCGGGGAGGTAAGTAACACTATTCGAAGTATTGGTCTCAAAAGCCGTTCAAGCTACTAGTGTGGGATGTTTCTAATTTTGATATACAGCCAGCTGATAAGAAGTCGAAAAGTATTGTGACTAAGGATGGCGATGATGAAAAGGAGCCAGTTAGCACTGCTGCCACCGCTGTTGCGTAAATTCCACCTTCAGTATGTGAGTTGAAATGTGGCTCTCCTCGTAGTAGTATGCAATGCAAATTAAGATAGCCCAATTATTTATCCAATAAATTGTACGCTTATTTTTTCGACTTTTTGTTTTGCGAAACACTCTCGTGAGTTTGTCGTTTCTTAGATTTGATGAGTGAGACTAGTTGATCACCTGGTATGACCTCCGAATTCTTGGACCAGTCGAGGGATCTTTGAAGAATTTGTTTTTCCTTGGAAATGATCTCACGAGAATACTGGGATCTTATGCTATTTCCAGATGGTTCACCATATTGTTGTGAACGCTGGAAGATCAAGCTTTGCCAAAGAGCAGCAATTTCAGGTGTGAGCATAGTTTGTGACGTTTGAGCGATCTGATCCAAAACTTTGAAAATCTGGCTCAATTTGACATCTGGAACCAATGATGAAAGATAAAGCAGAATCATAGCCATAAGCGTTTCAATATCTGGTTCCCCAGAGTTTGGAATGTCAAAGGATTCTTCATCCAACAGCAGAACATCGTCTTCCTCGTCAAGTTTGGTCAAATATTTGAGAAATTTTCTTACGCTCTCGTCAGACAATTGCAAGTTAGCCTTCATAGTTGCCAGCAAATCGGGAGTTTTTACTTCAACGACATCGAAGTCATTTCCACCGGGCTCACAATATCCATATCGTCTCAGCAAATCCGAGTTGGGTAACTCGCCGTAGGAATTATAGATCTGCTCATGTTCACCAATTGGCTTGATTGATCTCATTTCAAGTGTTTCACCATCCTCGGATGGAAATAGCCTGGCATTACAGAGTTTAGTGTGTGCATTCAAAGTATCAGCCAAAGGAATCATGGCCTTTATGAAACCATTTTCCTCATCGTCTTCGATGTAGCTGTCTTCACCATCTTCTTCATTCAAAACTGTTTCTCTTGGTGGTATATCAAAAGAATAAGCCATAATAAGGGAGCCCATTCGGTGATAAGCTTCTAGCGAGCAGTCAACATTGGAGTTCTCGAATAGAGGCCGGATGTTGCTATTATATTCCAGTTCTGCTTCTTCTCTACCGATTTTTTCCACCACATAAGAGCCTTTCAGAGAATACAGTTCATTTTGAGACCAAAACATCAAAGTATCAAAGGTTTTGGGTAAAATTTCAAAATAGGGCTTGTATGCATCGGAATTCTGAGAAAGCAGCATGGCAACTATCAGTTTCGACCATTCGGAAAGATCAGAAGCATTTTTTGACTGAAGAAAGTCTGCCACGGCACTGGTATTGTTCTCAACAGAAATGACCAAAGAACGAGGAATGGAGAATAGAAGCTCGTCTTCGTCTATACCCGCCGTTGCTCTAATTCCTCGTCCTTGTCCAGCTTCTCGGTAATCGCATACCTCGATTTTGTTGCTAATGACTGCACCATTAGACTTGAGCCAATCTACAAATCTAGCAGATCGTACTGAAAATTCGTCAAGAACAGGCATATGGCTTAAATAAAAGTTATCCAAATATTTTTCTTTTATCAAAATAGTATCTATATTTCCCACGCAAATATTTCAGTGCGAAATCCAGCCGTGCATCTCGGCGCACACGAGAGCGCACACAGGCAGATGAAATCGGCTTATCCATCTAACAATCATGTCGGACGAAACAGAGAGTAAGGACTTATCAATAATAGCGCATTATACAGTTTACTAATAATTCATAGAAGTTGATGTGCAGGAGAAAATCGCCGAAGAATATGAGACATGGAAAAAGAATTGTCCATATATGTATTTGATGGTCAGTGAGACCGCGTTGACTTGGCCATCTTTGACATTCCAATGGCTACCAGACCAAACGTGAGTTGAATGATGATAATATGTTCTAGCTGATGGCTAACTGGATTAAGAGTGTCCAATGATGTGATAACTCAGAAATTGTTACTGGGAACTCACACTACTGGCAAGGATAAAGAATATCTCAAGGTCGCATCAGTGCAATTTCCAGGCGATGACTATGACGAGGACGATGGTGATGAGGTGAACACACAGATCCAAATTGAAAAGCAGTTTCCTCATGAAACTGAAGTAAACAAGGCTAGGTATCAACCACAGAATCCTAACCTTGTGGCCACTGGTAGTGCAAATGGCAATGTGTGCCTTTATGATATTTCCAAGGATGAGCAGTCGGGTCTTCAAGCAACTTTGTCATCGCACAAGGAGGACGTTTGGGGAATTAACTGGAACCCCTCAGTTGCCAATCAGCTTGTGTCATCAGATAATTTGACAGTGGCTTTGTGGGATGTTGCTGAAGTTCGTGGAGAAGGAACTCCTACTAAGGTTTATACGGATCTTCCAGAGAGCATCACCGACGTGGACTTCCACCACAAAAACCCATATTTATTCGGAGCCTCATCGGATAAAATGATTGTCAACTTGTATGATACGCGTCAAGACAAGGCCATTGAATCCGTGGTGTTACATGATGATTCCATCAATAGCCTAGCGTTCAGCCCTTTCAGTGAGTTCATGTTTGCTACTGCTAGTACAGATCACAGTGTAGCTATTTGGGATACAAGAAATTTGAAGCATCGCCTACATTCTCTTATTGCTCATGAGGATTCGGTCACCAATGTACAGTGGTCCCCACATGTAGATGGTGTTTTGGCCTCAGCCGGGGTCGACCGTCGAGTCATTCTATGGGATATTTGTAGGATTGGTGAAGAACAGACTCCTGAAGATGCCGAAGACGGTGCTCCTGAACTTTTGTATATGCACGGAGGCCATACTGCAGCTGTCAACGACTTTGGATTTAACCCTTTGAATAAATGGTATCTCGGTAGTGTCTCTGACGACAATATTGGCCAGATCTGGAGACCTTCTGAAAGCATTGTAGGCAAGAGCACTACTGTCGATGAGATACCCGACCGCGAATTGGAATAAAAAAAAAAAAAAACAGAAGGATTCAATAGAATAATATGAGTATATATGTATAAATTTGCTATTTATTAGAACTCTTTGTGTAAATGGCTGTTCGATGGCTCTCAATGCTACCGAAGCCCTGAGCTACGGATCTTGAGCCACTCCCAAATTTTTCAAATCGTCAAATTTCACTGACACCAAACGACAACAAACCATGTTGAGATCCAGCATCAAGTCGACACGAGATCTGGTTGGGCCTTCCACGTTTGTTCGATATAAGTCAAAGACTAAAATAAATGTTCAACTGCATAAGGATGTACCCGGTCTTGGCTTGCGTGGTGAAATCGTCAGAGTATTGCCAGGGCGGATGAGAAATCAGCTACATCCTCACAACGGAGCCAGCTACGTTTTAGAAGGAAAGCCCTTGAGACTCCCTGTAGTCACCAGACAACAGGCAGCTTTGGAGGAGGAAAAGCGACGAGCTGCTTTGTTGGCTTCTCAGACTCCCGAAGTTGAAGTGGTAGTAGATGAGACAGTCGATTATTCTGAACTGGGATTTTTGCAATTCCCCAAAGGCTCATCTGAAGCTTCCGAGCCTATTCAAGCATCTGAGAATGAGGATTCTGACCTTTACTCGTTGCATAATGCTCTGCAATCGCTTCCGAATATGCTTTCTGTGCGAAATGATATTCTTGAAACAGGCTTTCTCAAGGAACATTACTCAGCTAAAGAATTTGCCAATTATATTTCGGATTTGATTGGTTTCCCTCTTACTGAAGAGTTTGTTCAGTTCCAGGTAACTGTTGCACCTCGAAAAACAGTAAGCTCCGGTACCATTGATCATACTGGCACTTACTCAGTGCGATTCGTCATACCTGGATCTAGTCCAGTGGAACGAAAGATCTCCATCACCGGACCTAATGGAGAATCCCAGAGAAGACCATTTGGAACTCCTTTACCTGGTGAATCTGAGCTTACATCTGAACAACCTACCAAACAAGCTACTGAATCCGACAAGAGCTCTGAGTCTGAGACCTCAAAATCTCAGTCTTTCCCATGGGAGAACGACTTCATATCAGAACTAGAAAGACGTGTTAGAAAATAGTCAGCATTTCAGAAGTCTTACTTGTACATAGTTTAATTTTGATAATTATAACCCTGGTTACACTAAAGACGAGCAGTTGAAGTGCTGTTGTTTTGATCATTGATCAGATCGTCATGAACGTTTTCCGCAACTATCTTACTCATGGCCATACAAGTCAGCATAGGATTTGCACCACTGGCTTCTGGGAAAATGCTGGTATCCGCAACGTAAATTGTAGGACACTCCCATAGCTGTCCTTGAGTGTTCACAGCCGAGGTCATTGGGTCGGTCCCCATTCGACAGCTACCCATTTGATGAGCTGAGCCAAATGGATTGTTCAAGGGAGCAACCCTTGAATTTTTAACTGTCTCAAGCCATTCACAGAAGTCCTTGTCTTGAAGGGTTCTTGACAGCCTAGGCTTGCTACTTTCGAATTCTGGAACACCTCGCAATGGTATGTCCACAAATGTACCACCTTCAAGATAAATAAGCTTGCATAATTCCACAACTGACCTATGAAGAACTTCGCAGTCAAACTTTGACGGAGTATACGCGATGCGAGGCACGTAAGGATCGTCTTTTGTAGCAAAAACCTTGCCTGAACCTCGATCTCTTGTAATGCATATAAAAGAGCAAAGATTATTGTACCGAAGCATCTTTTTCAAAAACGTTGAGCCATGGGGTCTCCAGCCGGTAAAAATTCCATCCAAAATAGGGGAATGAGCAGCGACTTCCATCAATGGACCATGCCCGTGCCCATCTAAATCTGAAAACTCAGTGACAGCAGTAGTGAGAATTGCATGATTCAAAGGATCAATGTCCTCATCAACTATTGCATTTATGACTATTGTAGGATGCAGCTTCAAATGCTTTCCGATGTGACTATTTCGGAATCCAGATCTCTTCAAGACCAAAGGAGTGTGTAGAGATCCTGCACTTATCACAACTCGTTTAGAGCGAATGATTATTTTCACACCATCATTGTTCAGTGCATTGACACCAATAGCAGCCCCTGTTTTCGGGTCTCTTCGAATCTTTTTCACAGTTGCTTCGGATATCAATTGGCACCCATTAGCCATAGCCCTAGGTAGCCAATTGACAGTTGTACTTTGCTTGACAGCGGATCTGCAACCAGCCATACAGAACCCACAATCGTGAGGTTTATCACCAACATTTTGAGGAACTTCTTTGCATTTCCATCCAAGTTTGTCTGAGCCTTCCAGAAGCATACGATTTGGCTTGGAGTGTTTTATGTGCTCCGTGGTACAACCCATTCCCTCGTACACATACTTGTAAGCATCAACCAACTCATCACCTTCCATCCATGGAATACTATTAGCCCACTCTTTTTTTACAGTACGAGTAATTTCCAGCGAGGCAGACCAATTGATTGCGCTTCCACCGCCAAGAGTCGATCCCGCAATCACACATATACTATTGTCTTCTGATGACATTGCACCTTTCTGTTCAAACATTCCCTCAAAAGCTTCCATATCATTAAATCTGAATTCTGTGGGATGGAAATATTTTCCCTTTTCAATAACAATAACCTTGTGCCCGTGAGAACTCAAGACTTGTGCCGCGACACCAGCACCGGAACCAGAGCCAACAATAACGACGTCAGCCTCCATTTCGACCACTTTGGCGAAAGGGCCAAAATCTATCAGATTTAATCTGGGAAAAGTCTCATCGACAGCTGATGAATTGGGGTCGCAATTGTAATTGAACTCAGGGTGGCCCATTGCTTTGTAGATAATAGGATCACATATCACATAGCTAATCTGACACACAGAGAAGAAAGCCCGAAACAACTGCCTTTTACTCGGAAGAGGAGAAAAGAGCCAGTCTTTCAGATTATCACTGACATCATTGATCTCCATGTCCTTGAAGGCCGTAGTTCGACCATGTCTGCATAACAAAGCAGCTCCAGCTCTATAGCTCAAGAGGTTCAGAACATATAACAGCAGCTTTACTTGTGCAGGTGGTAAGTAGGAAAGAAAACGCTCGACCCCATTTCGATAATTGGACAGTTGGCTGGGTACCATCTTCTGCACTTGCTCGACTGAGATTCCATATTCGTTATTTTTGAGAGCATCTGCTATTTCCGACTGACTGGGGAGCTGGATAAACCCATCAGCAAGCTTCTCCAATACGGCCCACGTGTGATCGTTCAAAATTGGCATTGTAGCATAGATACTTCAAAATCATGTTTGACCAAAATATGGCCTCATATATATACCATGGTGCATACCGCACCGCTGTAAAGTATCGCCCTGATTTGTTTAGTGCAATATATACAGTCGCCGACGACAATTCAACTGGATTCTGCACAGAGAAAACCATTCTATAAATCACAGGATCATCAGCAACTAATTTCTTCATCAAAAGGAGAAAAAGACATTTTTTTCTTAGAAATAAGTAGCGTTTTACTCCACTTAATAGCACACTAATCTCAAGTCTGCGGTGATAAAGTTCAACCCCGCTTTTCGATGATCAGCCTAGGAACTACCCCAGTGCGCCCACTACGCTTTACCGAGCGGAGAGCGCAATCTTAGGGATTATCACAAGGAAACCTTCACATACTATTAAATCCAACAAACCAAAGAAGGCCCCACTGTTTTCTTTTTTTTTTTATTTACAGTTGTCCTTTTACCAACTTGTATATTACACGTTCAAGTTATCGATATGAAATTCAGCGAGTGTGATCAACATCACTTTAATGATCTAGACACAAACCGGCTATCAATCACTCAATTCTTTTGAGGCTTAACGACAAATGGAAAGCTTTGGGTAAGCATGGCTTATTTGCTTGGTGCAGACAGCAGACGTATTATCGAGGTTTGAAATAAAAAAAAAAGAGCCCTACGTGGGGGTCGAACCCACAACCTTGTGATGACTTTAATGCTTGAAGGCTTTTAAGAGTCACACGCTCTACCGATTGAGCTAGCAAGGCAACTTTTTGAAAATAAATTTAGGAAGACCTAGATATTTCGTAGGCTTATAAGAGAGCAAATTTTGAGGCCGGGTAACAATATCTCGTGATTTATAGGTGTCGTCTCGCATCGAAACAAATAGAGCGGCTGCGGAATCGTCAACAACAGAGTTCGAATAGGAAAATAAGTCGGGCTGTATATAGTCTCCAGTGTTGGAATAATTGTTTCAATTACTCGCATTTTTCATGTTTTTTCAAGCAGCACTGGCCGGTGGACAGTAGTACAAAAGTTCTTCATAGCTCTCTAGTGCTGAAGGATGGGCATTCAGAGCTATGGTAGTTTTACGTCGACCTCGGTCTATCCACTTCTGGAAGGTTTTTGCCCAGAAAATGGAGTGTTAGGTTTCAATATACTTGATCCAGCATTCGTGTAGCTTTATTACTTGCTTTTGTTATAAGGAATGCCCTGTTTAACATGATCAAATAAATAACGTCAACTCATCTAATCAACTGATAACGCACTGCCATAATCTAAGGTTTACAACATAGCCCTGCAGTCGGGGCATCGGCCAGCTAAACAGCAATGGCATGCCTTGTAAGCATGCCTTGTAAGCGGCACCTCTATAATTCATGCATCGTATACATTTCGTTTGTGAATTTTTCTCTAAAAGTGCGACGGGTCGTTGTACCACACAGGCTATTTCAATAGCTATGATCAGCAAGCATCAATATCGCATTATTGGTCGCCGCTTTGTTGGCCAGAAGATTACTGGGCCTAGACTATAAAGTTCAAATACTGTGATTTTGATTAAAATACATGCTCTGAGTGTAGAAATCAGTGATAATTTATATCTCTGGCGTTACTCCCCCTCTCCCCAGCAACCCCATCACTCCGCATTAACCATCGCATTTCCACCTCCCAACTACCATCTGCTCGTCACCTACTAGCCAGCTAAGTTGACTGCAGCACCCGCAAAGAGTTAGGAAACATCCTGAACACCCACAATTCGACGTGTGAATCTCATCAACATACATCGGTCTCAAGGTTTTCTGTCAGTAGCTTTGTTTTTTTATTTTGCTATCGCTATTCAGGCGGGATATTCACCATGGCAAGTAACAATGCTGCATATGTGATGCCCTCAGTAGAGGGTTCGCATAGTGGGCGCATCGGCCGATATCAAATCATCAAAACTCTCGGAGAAGGTTCTTTTGGAAAAGTCAAGTGTGAGTATAAGATTCACTTTTCTTGAAGTTAGTTTAGTTATCTAGGGTCTAACTAAGTAGTGGCATATCATTTGGCCACAAACCAGAAGGTAGCTTTGAAAATCATCAATCGTAAGACTCTTGCCAAGTCTGATATGCAAGGAAGAGTTGAGCGTGAGATCTCTTACCTACGTCTATTGAGGCATCCTCATATTATCAAGCTATACGATGTTATCAAGTCGAAAGATGAAATCATTATGGTCATTGAGTTTGCTGGCAAAGAGCTCTTCGACTATATTGTGCAAAATACCCGCCTTCCAGAGAACGAGGCTAGGCGATTTTTCCAGCAAATCATATCTGCGGTCGAATATTGTCACAGGCATAAGATTGTTCATAGAGATTTGAAGCCTGAGAATTTGCTACTTGACGATACTCTTAATGTAAAGATTGCTGATTTTGGTCTGTCCAACATTATGACAGACGGTAACTTTCTGAAAACATCTTGTGGATCACCCAATTATGCGGCCCCTGAGGTTATTTCTGGCAAGCTTTATGCTGGACCTGAGGTCGACGTGTGGTCTTGTGGCGTAATTTTGTATGTCATGTTGAGTGGAAGGTTGCCATTCGATGATGAATTCATACCTACACTTTTCAAGAAAATCTCGGAAGGTGTTTATTCAATTCCTGAATATTTCTCTCCTGGTGCCAGGCACTTGCTAAAGAGAATGCTTGTCGTTAATCCCCTCAATCGAATAACAGTACATGAAATAATGGAGGATCCTTGGTTCCGGGTTGGCATTGATCAGTATCTTTTACCTCCAGAGATGCAAGACCACAAGGAATCTCAAGAGGGTGCTCTTGAAGGTGAAATTGATGATACTATTGTCGGTACTCTGGGTAGAACTATGGGTTATGACAAGGAACAGGTCTATGAAGCTTTGAAACAACCCGACGAGGGTGATAGCGAGATTCGAGATGCGTATGCTTTGTTGAAAGATAATCATGAATTAGTGACTTCTGGAGACGAGCATTTCAAGAGAGATGACATAGAAACATACCTTAGCGAGTCACAAAATGACGCTGATAAGGGCTCCTCTGGAACTCGCTCGAGATCGCATTCGAGTGCTAACCGCCCTGAATCTGCAGGAACTGTCTCAGATAGCAATGTTCCTATTTATGGAAGGGACAATACACCTACACTGACCTTCGGTAAGCGGTTTGCACTAAATACAACTGCACAAGATGGTGGCTTGGCTACACCTAATAACACAGTTGCAGTTCTTCCCACGTCATTGTCGCCATATCATCGAGCCAACATGGCTGCTCTTGGCATTAATACTTCTTCCAAAAAGTTGAACCCTATATCTTCCAAGAAATCTAGAGTTCGATGGCACTTTGGAATCCGATCACGATCTTATCCTCTTGATGTTATGGGTGAAATATACCGAGCTCTCAAAAATCTCGGGGCTGAATGGGCCAAGCCGAACGAAGACGATGCTTGGACGATCCATGTGCGATGGAGATGTGCTTTGCCATCTAAGCCTAATCAAAGTAGTAATAGCAGCGACCCTGGAACACCAGAGGATGCAGGGTCTCCTATGGAAGAAGATGAAGTCATTGAACTTTTGAAAATGAGAATTCAACTCTATCAATTGGAACCCAATAATTACCTGGTTGATTTCAAATTTGATGGCTGGCAACAACTGGATGATAACAGTGTACTGAAGAAGCGAAATCGAGCCACAGAATACGACAGTTTCTCGGCTTACCCTTTCCTACATTTAGCTACCAAGCTTATAATGGAGCTTGCAGTGAACAGCCAGGCTGCATGAACCAAAAACAGGCTGTTAATAGCACATGTGAGGCATTTTCGTGGTAGACGTTACGATCAATTCATCTGATGGTAGTGTATTTTCATATGCTCCAATTAACTCCTCATTTATATAGACTCAGAATGTCATTTATAACTAGTTTTGTTATCTTTTTGAGATAAAGGCGTTCATCAGCTTCTTTGTATAGAGGGAGTCCTTCGGACAGAGGCTCGTAGGGCTTGACAAATTGATATAAAGATAGTCCTTCCAGCCCTGATCTTATCAATTGTACCACGTCCTCCGATGATAAATCATCTACTCCTCCTGGACCCTTCACAAAACTGACCAGTTTGTAGAAGCCTGTGTTCTGTGTTGCAGCTAACTCCTTACGATTCTTGTCCATCAGATCCAAAAAGTAATTACAAACATGTAGAACAGCTTTAGCTGATTGTGAGTCCTGAAGAGAATAGCATTCGATGAACTTTGAAATATCAGGAGCAGCTTGCACAATTTTGTAATAGAGGTCGTCGTATTCTTCATCCGAGACTAGGAAAGAGTCGCCATGTATCAAGCAGCTTGCAATGACAAGAGTTACCAGATCTGCACATTTCGAGCCTGCCTCCACACGATTCTTGGATACCGTCTGTGAGGATGAAGGGCTAGTTTCTGCTTTCGGAGGGTGGGAATTCATGAATTTGATTAATGACAGCAGGGTTTTCCAGAGATCTTTCCAGATGTAATTGAGCCTGGTTTTGGATTTCTTCAGGAAAAATAAAGTCTGAAATAAAGTCGTCAGTGCCAGGGAATACATATCATAATCAAGTGTGCGCTTGAGGTTGTATCTCAGGCATCCTTGCAGATCATCTAGTATTCCTTCGATCAACGAACGTGAAGAATTGACAAAGGTCAGCGCATGATTCCTATGATTATCCAGGTTAAACTTAGTGGTCTTTGTTTTAACCAGGAGTTTTGCACTACCCGAGGAGTCTTCAAGCATTATTCTGTAAACTATCAGAGCCAGTCTAGAATAGGAGGCAGCTCTATTAGAACTGGATTGGTCTTGCAAAAGATAAGAGGAGAGGGAAATGAATACCACAAGAGGAGGAGCAATGCTGTTCAGTAAAACATCATCAGAACGCCTTTCTTTCGAATTTCTTCTTGAATTAGTACCTTCGCCGTTGCATTCGATAAACTTCTTTGCAAACATCTTGTTTGCATTGATAAACTCATAGGTAGCTAGCAAAAGTGAAATAGCTGGATGGGGTTGCTCTGGGTTATTGGAAGATGCAGTTTTATCACTGCTAGTATCCTGAATTTCATCGTTAGATGATCTACTGCCCACACCCATTAGCCAGGAAGCTATTCCCTCTATCCCAGTCAGCTTACTCGAAACTGCTGCAGTTTGTGTGTATTGATTCAAACAAATTTCCCAGGCATGGCCGGATGCAGTTGCAATTTCTGTCATTGAGTTGACGTCGACAAAATCAGCCAATCTCGTCTGATAAGGATTAGTACCCTCGAGCTTGTCGTAACAAGCCAAAATTCCGAGAAGAGAGAAAGCATCACCAATATATAACTTGCTAGCAGGACTATTGATGAAATCCATAATTGCACCGAAAATATCACGGTACAAAAAGCACGAGGCCAAAGAGGATTGTTGCGCTCCGCCAGCTATCACCGTCGTGGTTCTTATAGCTGATACTCTGGTACTAAGATGGGCACCGCCATCTGAGATGATCTTATTTATAGCATCCAGGAACCGGGAAAAGACTTTATCAATGTTTTCAAGACCGGCAGCTACCGAAATGATATCCGAGCTATAACTGACAAACTTTTTCTTGAATATGCTGGTGAAAAAGATTGAAAGAATTGTCAACGTGTTCTCGATGGTAGTGAAATGGCTAGTTTCAAGCTGCTCAGTTGCTTTTACAAAGAGCTCATTGGTTACCTGTTTTGCAGCAAGAAGCTTTTCTGGAGTCTGTTCTTCAAACGAGTGAATCAATGCTGGTTTATTGCATCTCAAAACAAAGAATTGTGTCCAATAGTCGTCATCTTTGGTATATCGTCCCTGGGCATTTGGCTGCTTGTTAATAAAGCCGAAGTATGAATCCAACGTAAATGGTAATACTCACTAGGAACAATTCCTCATATAATGACAAAATCTTGGGTTTTAACTCTCCTCTTTCGACTCTCACCAAGGGTGACTCGGAAGCTGTGTTGCTCATCAATCAGCTATCAAAAGAAAGGTGACCGTTAGCGTTTGCTTCGAAAAGTTGGGTGGTTTTGATGATCGTACAAACTACTGATGACCAAGTTTTAGATAAGCACAACATGCCACTCAACCCCTAGGATAAAGATGAGATAAATCGGAACATCATTGACTCAAAATTTATCGAATCAAATGCTACTGCTTCACATAGTTCCACAAGACTGGTATCTTTGTTGCATCTGATCCTTCTCCTGTCAATCAAGGTAAAACGCGTGATATGACATAAGTGCTTATTAATATATACATTTTGAGGTAAAATCTCTGATTAGGAAATATCTTAAAAACACAATCAAAACACCGCAGACTATCAACTTGAAGATTGACACCTTCTCTGCCGGCATTTACTCACTCTCATTAACGGCATAATTGCAAGAAAATGACTATCCAAATAGATTTAAAAAGCCAAGAGCTCAATGACCGGCAAATTCTATCTCAGATTGCTCAGTTTGTGCGCAAGTCAAGGAAAGCCGTGGTAGTCACTGGCGCTGGTATTTCATGTAATGCAGGCATTCCTGATTTCCGCTCAGAGAATGGACTTTATAATCTTGTCAAATCTCGATTTCCCGATGCTGTTATGAAAGGAAAAGATTTGTTTGACACAGTGTTGTTCAGCAACGAAAAATCTATAAGAGTTTTCATGTCCTTCATGGCTGAGCTACGAAAATGCATATTATCTGCTAAGAGTACCAAGACTCACGGCTTCATAAAGAAGCTCCAGGAAAAAAAGAAGCTACTGCGTTGCTATACCCAGAACATAGATGGATTGGAGGTTCAGCAGGGGCTCACAATTGGCGTACCCAAAGAAGCTCGGGCCCTGAAAGCTACGTCGGTCATCCAATTACATGGTGATATACACAGTTTGCGATGTATGCTTTGTGCAAGTGGGCATTCTTGGACAAAGGATTTACAAGAGCAATTCGAGTTAGGGGAGGCCCCTGCATGCCCTACCTGTCAAGAAGCTCAAGACGACCGCATCAGAAATGGAAAAAGAATCACCGGAATAGGGTGTTTAAGACCGGACATTGTTCTTTATGGTGAAGAGCATCCGTCAGGTGCGGAGATAGGATTTGCAATGACTCGTGATCTCAAATCTAATCCTGATCTACTTTTGATTATGGGTACCTCTTTGAAAGTGATTGGTATAAGGAAGCTTGTGAGAGACGTCGCGAAAACTGTCAGATCGCGTGGTGGTAAAGTGATACTTATCAATTCATCGGATATTGGTGTAAAGTCTGCTTCTTGGAGAGACATAATTGACTATCACGTTCATGGGGACTGCGACAGCTGGGTGGCTTATCTCAAAGAAGAGATACCCAACTTTTTTGAGCATCAAAGTGCTATCCCAGACTATATGAAAACCTCGAAGCCGAAAACAGGTGTTAAAAAGAAAATGGCCATTACATCGTCAATACTCTCACCGCCGTCAACGCCAGTCAAATCCAAGAAATTCAGCGAAATTCCATCAGATGGAGACTGCAATCAAAGTGATTCTTCAATATCTACGCCGATGTCACCTTTATCTCAGTCTTATGACTCTGAGAACTTGAATGTCGAAAGCACTCTAGCTCCAAACGCTTTACAACCCATAATAAATGGAGCGAGAAAGAGAATGGCTGAAGATATCGACAACTGTTCAGTCTTGAATAAAAAGAGTCATTTTTCATCTTCGGATCTAGAAATGGAGTCTCGGATGCATATTTTTCAGGTTTCTTCCTTCGATCGGTACTGATTATGATACTTTTGCCATTGCTGTATCATAACTCTTATTTATTCGTCGTCACATAAGTCTCAATGGACCGACTTCATACAACATCAGACTCATAGACCAAAGTTCTATTGTGCTATCTTTGGATGGCCTTCTGCCAACTTGTGGAGATCTTTATGTGATGATGTGGGCAGCCATGCTCCACAACCTGATTGCACGAAGCTTTCTAGCAAAAAGGTTTCAGCATCAGCTTTTTCATAAAAGGTTCAGAATTATCATGTACCCCAATAAGTTCAATTCATAAAAGAAATCGTTTTGGTTTGTGTTGTGTTGTGTTATAAGTAGAAATATCGGATTGTCAATTCGTAAGGGACGGCACTGTCGAAGGCTACCAGCCCTCGAAAATGCTTCAACACAAAATATAAAAATATCTTTAATTATTGTAAGAACTTTTAATTATGATAGCTTGTTTTCTCATCGAACGCTCGTGGCAAAATTATTTTGTGTCGGAAGCGAACTGCTCCACAGAATTTATTCACTTCCCAAGTCAGTTGGATTACTAATGTCTATTCATTGAAAGCATGTCAAAACACTCGTGAAGTTTTGGTACATCACTTCTCTAAATCCGGTACAAAGAAACTTTAGTCTAATCTTTTCTGGCTACTGAACTTCTGGGTACCTTTATGACAGTTTTATTACAATAATCAAATATTCACACTTGAGAATCATGCCAACATGAACAGTAAGCAGCTAGCAGCCACGCACGTCTTCAAGGCCTCACGGGAAGCTTGCACCAACAAATTGTCAGTAGCGCTGAATCTACGATTCTTGCAGAAGGCTCATCGCTCAAGCGCTTTGATGCCCGAATATTTCAGTAATAGCCAGCTTAGTTGTCCGGGCTGTTATAGCATACGACTCCCAGGCATAAATTCGAAATGTTCGCTGGAGAGACAAACCGATATTGATAGTAACATCTTGAGGACACGCCTAATAATTGATTGCCTTCACTGTCATTACCGAAGTTTTACTGAAATTCCATCCGCTTCATCTTTGTGCTGCTCCGTTCCTCGAGAGTCTCCAGCACTGATCGCTGCCTCTTCGTCATCAAACTCCTCTGCGAAGAAGCGGGCCAAAATTCGTAAACAGCTTCCCTCGTTACGTGCCAGTAATAAGGTCATATCAAAACCTGTCAGCTCTTCTCCACTGGGATTGGAGACTTTTTTCAAGCCGGCATGAAACATGATTAGTGTCGAAGTGCCTCTTAAAACGTGAAAAATGCAAAATTGAAATAATATTAATATGAATATATTGAAACTATCTTTGTTCTATCTAAGAAAACGGATGAAGTGAAAATAAGAATTATGTTAAACGGTCGTCTTAAAGCAGCTCAAAGCAGAGAAGTTATTAAGTTGCTCAACGAGCTGCCATGAGGTTTCAAGACGCGCTTCAAATGAATAGCAGTACAACTCCAGCTAGAACTGAAGCTTTCAATAATCCCCTAGGTTTCAAGTTTGCACCAGCATTTACTGGGGGTGCTGAGAAACCATTAGTGGAAGAGCTTGCGGGAGAGGCGCAGTCAGCGCCACTGCACTCGGTTGATGGAGCAGCGGATTGCGATTCTTCTGGAGTAACTGAGCATGATGGTCCACTACAAGTTGCTGAAGCAGCGGAAGACGATGTCTCGATATCGGTGCACTCATCTCCGCTGCATGTGGGGGGTGTTGACTGAGAAGCGACGGGGCCCATTGTCTGTGTAGCAATAGGGCAGTCTTCGCCTTCCACACAAGAAGTTGAACCAACAGGGATGCCAGATCCTGGAGCTAAGCCAGTAGCTTCAGTTCCCAACGTACTGCCAGTATATGGCACTGTGCTTTCTGTGCTAAAAGCTGACTTTGAGGTCAGGGTAGAGGCAGAAGCAGTTCCGAGGCCAGAGGTTGTAGATGTGGTAGCTTCAACTGTATCTGTCTCCGAGTTAGAAGTAGCATAAGTTATGGTGCTACAGCTTTCACTGCCACAGGATTCTGTGGTATGAATGACCGGCACGACGTTGGTACTTTGCGATCCAGCAAGGCCGCTCGAGCGTGTGATACTGGTTGCAACACTTGTTGTCTCAGGAACAGGTCTTGCCAAAGTGCTGGACTCATTAATAATAACTGCTGAACTGCTCGAACCAACACTGCTTGAGCCAATGGTTCCTGGCGTATAAGTAGTCTTGGCAATTGTTTCTGGGCTGGTGGTAATATGGGTGACGAGACTGCAGCCTTCGCTGCCGCAGGACGTTATAGTGTGGGTAACAGGAACAAACTCGGTGAACTGCGAGTCCACAGCCTGGCTCGACCTCGACAGGACTGTTGTAGGAATACTGGTCTCAGAGATCGTGGTAACAGGGCTGCTCGACTCATGAACAGTAGTTAGAGTACCGGACTCAGACACAGGCGCCGCAGAACTTCTCAACGCAGATACTACTGTTGCAGGCGTGCTGGACTCTGAAGCAGTAAATCCAGGGATGGTAGTGGCAGAGCTGCTCGACTCAGGAATAGCAGCTGTCGGGGTGCTGGTCGTAATATGGGTGATGATACTACATCCTTCACTACCGCAAGATGTTACGGTATGAGTGACAGGCATAAAAACAGTGAATTGCGATTCAGCAGGAGTGCCCGACTCAGGAACGACCGTTACAGGAGCACTAAACTCAGAAGCAGTAGTTCCAGATATAGTAGTGGCAGGGCTGCTCGAGTCGATGGCTCTAGTTACAGCACTGCTCGACTCAGGAACGACTGTTTCAGGTCCACTGGACTCAGGAGTAGTAGATCCAGACATACTCGTTGCGGATGTGCTTGCAATAGAGCTAACAGTGCCGGGAATGAACTTGGTTGTGACCGCCTCAGTAACGCATGACTCTTCTGTACATTCATAGGTATGTACCGACGATGACAATGACACTCCAGAAGTGGCTGTAGGGAAGCCGCTGGAAACAGGAGCAACTGTTGTAGGCGAACTTGACTCAGTAACCTTGGTTGCAGGAGTCTCAGACGAGTGAGCACTGGTAGCAGATCCACTAGACTCGGTGGCAACTGTAGTAGGTGTGCTTGACTCAGGAACCTTGGTTGCAGGTATCTCAGACGAGTGGACACTGGTAGCAGAGCTGCTAGAAACAGGAGCAACTGTGGTAGGTGTGCTTGACTCAGGAACCTTGGTTGCAGGAGTCTCGGATGAAGACACACCGGTAGCAGATCTACTAGACTCGATGGCAGCTGTGGTAAGTGTGCTTGACTCAGGAACCTCAGTTGCAGAAGTCTCGGAGGAAGTCACTCTGGTAGAAGATCTACTAGACTCAGTCGCAGTTGTTGAAGGTGTGCTTGTGACAAGAATGACAGTGCCTGGAATAGTCTCTGTGGTGATCGCCTCAGTAACACATGACTCTTCTGTACATTCATAGGTATGTACCGACGATGACAATGACACTCCAGAAGTGGCTGTAGGGAAGCCGCTGGAAACAGGAGCAACTGTTGTAGGTGTGCTTGACTCAGTAACCTTGGTTGCAGGAGTCTCAGACGACTGAACACTGGTAGCAGAGCTGCTAGAAACAGGAGCAACTGTGGTAGGTGTGCTTGACTCAGGAACCTTGGTTGCAGGAGTCTCGGATGAAGACACACCGGTAGCAGATCTACTAGACTCGATGGCAGCTGTGGTAAGTGTGCTTGACTCAGGAACCTCAGTTGCAGAAGTCTCGGAGGAAGTCACTCTGGTAGAAGATCTACTAGACTCAGTCGCAGTTGTTGAAGGTGTGCTTGTGACAGGAATGACAGTGCCTGGAATAGTCTCTGTGGTGATCGCCTCAGTAACACATGACTCTTCTGTACATTCATAGGTATGTACCGACGATGACAATGACACTCCAGAAGTGGCTGTAGGGAAGCCGCTGGAAACAGGAGCAACTGTTGTAGGTGAACTTGACTCAGTAACCTTGGTTGCAGGAGTCTCGGATGAAGACACACCGGTAGCAGATCTACTAGACTCAGTGGTAGCTGTGGTAGGTGTGCTTGATTCAGAAACACTGGTAGCAGATCCACTAGACTCGATGGCAGCTGTGGTAAGTGTGCTTGACTCAGGAACCTTGGTTGCGGGTGTCTCAGACGAGTGAGCACTGGTAGCAGATCTACTAGACTCAGTGGTAGCTGTGGTAGGTGTGCTTGATTCAGAAACCTTGGTTGCAGAAGTCTCGGATGAAGTCACTCTGGTAGAAGATCTACTAGACTCAGTCGCAGTTGTTGAAGGTATGCTTGTGACAGGAATGACAGTGCCTGGAATAGTCTCTGTGGTGATCGCCTCAGTAACACATGACTCTTCTGTACATTCATAGGTATGTACCGACGATGACAATGACACTCCAGAAGTGGCTGTAGGGAAGCCGCTGGAAACAGGAGCAACTGTTGTAGGTGAACTTGACTCAGTAACCTTGGTTGCAGGTGTCTCAGGCGAGTGAACACTGGTAGCAGAGCTGCTAGAAACAGGAGCAACTGTGGTAAGTGTGCTTGATTCAGGAACCTCAGTTGCAGGAGTCTCGGATGAAGACACACCGGTAGCAGATCTACTAGACTCGATGGCAGCTGTGGTAAGTGTGCTTGAGTCAGGAACCTTGGTTGCAGGAGTCTCAGACGAGTGGACACTGGTAGCAGATCCACTAGACTCAGTGGCAGCTGTGTTAGGTGTGCTTGATTCAGAAACCTTGGTTGCAGGAGTTTCAGACGAGTGAACACTGGTGGCAGAGCTGCTAGTAACAGGAGCAACTGTTGTAGGTGTGCTTGACTCAGGAACCTCAGTTGCAGAAGTCTCGGATGAAGTCACTCTGGTAGAAGATCTACTAGACTCAGTCGCAGTTGTTGAAGGTGTGCTTGTGACAAGAATGACAGTGCCTGGAATAGTCTCTGTGGTGATCGCCTCAGTAACACATGACTCTTCTGTACATTCATAGGTATGTACCGACGATGACAATGACACTCCAGAAGTGGCTGTAGGGAAGCCGCTGGAAACAGGAGCAACTGTTGTAGGTGAACTTGACTCAGTAACCTTGGTTGCAGGAGTCTCAGATGAGTGTACACTAGTAGCAGAGCTGCTAGACTCAGGAGCAACTGTTGTAGATGAACTTGACTCAGTAACCTTCGCTGCAGAAGTCTCAGACGACTGAACACTGGTAGCAGAGCTGCTAGAAACAGGAGCAACTGTGGTAGGTGTGCTTGACTCAGGAACCTTGGTTGCAGGAGTCTCGGACGAGTGAACACCGGTAGCAGAGCTGCTAGACTCAGGAGCAACTGTTGTAGATGAACTTGACTCAGTAACCTTCGTTGTAGGAGTCTCAGATGAGTGTACACTAGTAGCAGAGCTGCTAGAAACAGGAGCAACTGTGGTAAGTGTGCTTGATTCAGGAACCTCAGTTGCAGGAGTCTCGGATGAAGACACACCGGTAGCAGATCCACTAGACTCAGTGGCAACTGTGGTAGATGTGCTTGATTCAGGAACCTTGGTTGCAGGTGTCTCAGACGAGTAGACACTGGTAGCAGATCCACTAGACTCGGTGGCAGCTGTTGAAGGTGTGCTTGATTCAGGAATCTTGGTTCCAGGGGTCTCGGATGAAGGCACGCTGGTAGCAGATCCACTAGACTCGGTGTCAGCTGTGGTAGGTGTGCTAAATTCAGTAGCAGCTGTTGTATGAATGCTCGACTCAGTTAAGCTAGAATCAATGGTTCTGGATCCAATAGTAGTCAGAATTGAGCCTGTGGTGGTGATATGGCTCACACTGCATGATCCCCGATGACAAACGGTGGAATAAACGGTCGATACCTTTCCTGGTATAGTTATAACACTAAGAGACTCTGCACTAGTCGAAGAAGCGCTAGTGAACTCGACTTTTGTGCTTCCCGGAATAACATTAGTAGACCGCGCAGACGTGAAAGTTTTGGTACTTTCAGGCTTAGTTTCGGTACTAATAACCCAGCTACTGCATGCTTCACCATTACATTCAGTGCTGTATTTGGTGGACG
>JAKTXC010000022.1:0-135458 GCA_030561445.1 Zygoascus meyerae
AGGAAGAAGGGGGGGATTGTGTGGGAAAAGAGGGTTCGACTACACACAGGGTTGGAGGGATTTATAGCTACTATAAGAGCATATCCAAGTGGACTGGTAAAGGGCACGGATCCTTGCTTCTGTTTTTTAAGGTTGGCTATCAGTAGGCGAATGGTTCTATTAGTTATACTGAGTTAAGGTTCACAAACCTACCAAATTCTGGAAAGGGGTTTTCTACAAGCATGGTAAGTTTGTGCTGCTTTTTCCTAGTGTAGCTTGGCTGGCTTGGCTCCGGCCCGGCAAATTAGACATGATTATCACAACATCGTGCAAAAAAGACCTCGCTTGATTTGATTATCAGGGGAGCGAAATGCATGATCTATAATTGTTCGAACTACAAGGGGGTGTGGTGTCAACTGTGAACCATTGATAGGTTGCAGATATCGGAATAGCAGATAGCCTCATATGTATATATGAGGTCATTGAGTTTTGAGCTGCTTCATCGGAAATCACGGGGAAAGTGATGACCTCTTCTTATGGAAAAGCCGAAGCTTGAAGACAGCGCGTCGCGTCTCTGTACCAAAAAATGACAAGCGCAGGCAGCAATTTGCCGAATGCAATCTTTTCACGTAATAGACCGATCGCGGTGCATACTGCCTTACCGGCAATTCTTATTGCTGGAGACCCACTACGAGAGACTTAAACAAAGCCCCTTCAGATGCACGTCTGCTTCGGGCACCCGCCCTATTAGTATTCCCACATCAAGCTCCCAGCCAAGAATACGGCTTGCCAACAGCGCACGAACAAAGTGGTGCATTTTAGCACCAGTGTCTTGGTTTTTCTGCTATACGGATGTCGTGGCTAAACTTATCTCAAGAGATGGGAACGATGTGATTTCAGTCTGCAGCTACTGGAGACGCTGAAAAGGACTAATCATCTGGGTATCTTTCTGAAGCTGGTGGTACTCGTATTATGTAAGTGAGACGCTTCTTTGTAAAAAAGATCACCACCAGTGATCTAATGAGGCGTTCTGGGCGGGATGGTGGAGTAGTTTAGAGTTGGAAGGGGGGCAATCACTACGCGAAATGTTAAAAGCAGTCGATGCAAGAGCGGTCGATGCACAACAATTAGAGACGTATTGAAGAAAAAGGTGAGAGCACGAGATAAAGAAACCAGTGAAAGACAGTAAAGAATATGACGATGAATTGCCGAAAATAGCGCACCACAGAAGTCTTTGAAATATAATATGCATCGGCCAGCGGCTCTGAACAATAGCTCGAGATTTTTTGTACTGGTTTAAATGAGAATGCCGCTTTGGAATGTGAAGGTGAATACAGGGGTGGATCCCATCTAACTGCTTTCATTTCAGGATATCTCCGAAGCACTCGCTGTTACCGGGGGAAAACATGGGTGGATTCACGGGTGGATTTCTATGTGGGCGGCCATCAGACCGAAGAGTAAAAGGGCTTAATGAATAGCTGCTAAGCACTGCGGTGTTTGATTGCAAAAGCGGAGAGGAGGAGGGGGGCAGTTTAATCAAGATATAACGGGTTTAAGTAGTTAAGGTTCTAATCAAGACAATCCAATCATTGATTTTCCAATAGGAAATGCCGGAGCGGAAACCTAGGTATCATTATGCTGCGCGCGCTCAATATTCGTAATCTCCTCGGCCTGTCGATATCCGATAGCCACTGTGTTTTTTTTATAATAGTAGAAAAACCAGGAAACTTTTACTATACATCATCTGAAAGATCTGAATCCTTTTAACTCGATTTATTGCTCCTTATGGACGTTGTCAACTTAAAGACGGTATTTCATGAGATAGTCACAGCTCGATCAGGCAAGTTCTCATAGCACCCAAAACACCGCTACAATAGAACGAGAGACAATACCTCGTACATGCAGAAACAGTCCACTGGGGGAATAATGCAATAAAACAGCCAATCGCATTTGAACATTTTCCATCATATATCCGCGAAGTTTCAACCCATCATGAATCTATAATTCCTTTACTTTATAACCCGCTGCGCAATCTCGTTCCGGCATCCGTCTTTTACTCCCTCACCACCCCAGCAAGATCGTATCTGTGGCCGATCTTAGTGAGGCATATTAGGCTTTTCAACATGCCTAATTGTTTACCCACCAAAAGGCAATTTATTTCGTTCCAGCTTATTTCGTATTGTAAAATAAAACTTTCTTCCAATATATTTTTAAAATAATCGAGTCTTTGCTATTAGCCTTGATTGGGTCATCGGGCCTTAGGTAGAAACCCCCGACCAAGATTCCCGCGCAATCTCCCACCTAAAGTCACCTGCTGGGTGCTCCTCCCATATTGTGCAGGCTGTTGTCAAACTTCCCCACAAACCTTTTGTGACGTTTCCACAGCTAGATTATGACATTCGCTATGGATCAGTCAGCGGTGTCAAATGGGACCGTTGGTAATGGTCAGAAGCCTCAGTCATTTGATGATCTCACTGATGGATCCGCCAAGATTTTCGGTATGGAAAACTTTGGTTATACCTGTTATTGCAACTCCATTCTACAATGTTTGTACTATTCTAAGCCATTCCGTGAACATCTTTTGGCTTTCCCTGCAGAAAAACTTGATTCCAATACATCAATCTCACAAGTCCGTGCATCCCGTCCAAGAAGAACTTCAGTGCCGGGTCGGGTTCCCCATCCCTTCACAGTAGACCCTACTACTGCTAAGCTCAACACATCGGCTTCCGCTACTGAACCTAATGGAGTTCCTGGTAATCCGCCGTCTGTTGGTAATCAGAATTCTTCAGGTGAAGAAAAAAAGGGGTTTTTTGGTTGGGGTGGTAAAAAAGATTCTAATAAAAACGAAGGTGATAACGAGTCGGATGAACACTCCGATGACGAACCAGCTGCTTCCGCTACAGAACTTCCTTCAGTCGCAAAGGCTCACCAGAATCTTCCTAGTGGTCTACATTCCTTGACTCTCGGTCCCAGATTCCCGGGACAAAATCTCCCCGTCGTGGGATTTACTGACGATCCTTTTGCTACTCAGGAAACAAGAAAACGATCTGCTTTAGTGAAGGGTCCTATCATCAATCAGGACGAGTCAAAGGCTGACGAATATCATATGTCGGAGAGTCTATTTACAACTTTAAAAGACATTTTCGACTCAATGGCCGAGAATTCGTCTCGAACAGGAGTGGTTTCTCCTGGCAAGCTCATTGAAGTTCTCAAACGAGAAAATGAATTATTCCGGGCATCAATGCATCAGGACGCTCACGAATTTTTCAACTTTTTACTAAATGAGGTGATTGAATCCATTGACATGTACAATAACCAACATGGTGGAGGGGCCAAGGCAAGCACGAGATGGATCCACAATCTGTTTGAAGGTTTGCTGACATCTGAGACAAAATGCTTAACATGTGAAACTGTTTCTAGAAGAGACGAAAAATTTCTTGATCTCAGTATTGACTTGGAACGAAACAGCTCTATCACAAGCTGCTTACAGCAATTCTCAGCATCAGAAATGCTTTGCGAGGGTAATAAGTTCCAGTGCGACACTTGTGGGGGTTTGCAAGAAGCTGAGAAACGAATGAAGGTTAAAAAGTTGCCCAAAATATTGACATTACATCTAAAAAGATTCAAATATACCGAGGACATGCAAAGAAATGTGAAACTATTCCACAAGGTTGTGTATCCGAAGCACATTCGTCTTATGAATACCACCTACGATGCAGAGGACCCTGATCGGCTATATGAACTCTGTGCTGTTGTTGTTCACATTGGTGGTGGCCCCTATCATGGACATTATGTATCAGTCGTCAAGACTGAACATTGTGGATGGTTACTGTTCGATGACGAAATGGTTGAGTCAGTCGACCCAAGCTATGTTTTCAATTTTTTCGGCGATAACAAGGGCATGGCAACAGCTTATGTTCTTTTCTATCAAGAAATCAGTCAGGAAACATTAGAATTGGAGAATTTGTACACCAACGCCGATGCAGAGCCTGCTGTGATGATGGCTCCAGCTGGTGCTCATCCAGCTTATAAGTCAGGTTCTGCGGTAGCGGCTTCAAATGGAAATGGTTCAAGAGTTCCTCATCCGCACAAAATAGACGAAGAACAGGACGATCAGATTCAGAGTGGCAGTGTGGATTCTCCAATGAGATCGGCTGCTATTCCAATTCCCATTGCGGGAGCAAATGGAGTGGATAATAGAGGCGCTGTGTTTGCTTCTGGCGGCGGATCATCAAGTCTTGGAGTTTCAAATACGAACACTGCGGGAGGCAGTGCTAATACGAATGGCTCCTCAGCAACTGCTGATGGATTCGAGTCGTCATCTTCTTCTTCTGTGGGCTCTAAAATGAATGGTAAGAGCAAGAGCAAGCGGGGCGAAGATGGTCGTCGACGGGTCTTTTCCTTTTCGAGACGTAATAAATAACTCTATGTCGATCTGTATAATATGTAAGTACTAGTTGGATGGATCTCATAGAGGCATATGATTGAATTCAAAATTATTCTATTTAATCTCTCAGACAATTCGATATTATTCAACGTCAATAAGCATGTTTAAGGTCAGTCTAGCATATCCAGTTGTCCAAGCGATAGCATCTACCTCATGGATACAATGATTCTTTTACGGGATTTGCAAAGTTGCAGTAACATGTGAACAGCGCCCAGTGAATTTAACTCCGAAATAGAAAATGTCGGAGGGGTGGAGCACAGCGCAAAAAGTAACTCAGATAAAAATGCGCAAGGTGAAATAGCAGCTGCGCACTGATGAGTCTACCAGAATCTTTATTAACTGCATCTTGTATATCAAGCACCAAGATGCCCTGCCCTGTCTTGATTGATTGTTTATTTTGAGGTGATGATCGGTAACGCACTGACGCTCTCTCAATAGTGGACTCTGAGCTATATACTTTGCTTTTTCTTGGTTCAGCCTTTCCAGAAACAAACTAAAAAGCTACCTTCCTCAATAGGTCCCATGCAAAATTCCTACTAATTGGTGACCTCATAGCCTGAGCAAGAGTTCTTCGTAGAAAACACTGAAATACGAGGTTCTTTTCATTACGATATAGACTCTGGTATAACATAAGCACATATTATTTTGATGGTTCGCGTGCGAGTTGGTAATTCCATATGCAGCCTCTCTTAAGAGCTTCTTTCTTCAAAAGGGCGTTCCAGAGCAAGAAAAAGCAAGCATGACTTTATACCTGACAGTAACCTCAACTTTTGTCGTTCACCTCGCTTATGAGCTTGCTCATGCACTAGCTGCAAGATTACCACCCGCTTAAACAGCGGTCGCCTGGAGTATCGGCTATTAGTAACAAGACTTTTCTAGATGACCTTCTACAACAATTGTTGGTAATCTTCCAGCTTCTAGAACAGGGGGATGTATTGAACTATAACTAATTTCTGTAGCCAATCCAGCAGGGGTATGCTCTATCGGGGAACGACAGGTGATACGTAGAGCGCCTGTCCCAAAGAAGGCACGGCCATTTGCGTCTGGTAAATCGGCATAATGCGACAAGCATCACGTGCATAAACAATGTCTCCATTTTTATAAATGGAGAAAAGCAATTTTTGGTGTACTCCAGTGCCCAAACAATATAGTTACTTTGCTCAAGCTCAAGAGCTGGACACCGTTCAAGTGATTTTATGGCTCCTAGTGAAAATTCCACAAACTCGAGCGCTATCTTGAGCAGCAGTCAGCGAAAGCAAGGCGCAAAATGCGGAAACTGGTGATCCGCATGTTCGAGGTCATCAGCGAGATTGCCAAGCCAAAAAAACTTCCACCGATTTGAAAGAAAAACAAAATATCAAGCATTTGGTGGTGGATCGCATGTGATAAGCAGTTGGCCAACCAAAACTAAGGCTTAAGATTACGTCGGATCTAAGCATGATAGAGGTTGAGAGAAATAGTCACGATGCGATGTAGAACATATTTCACTCAGATGAAATGCTAATTGTCATAGTAAGACACCTGCGCATACCCATGATTGTTTTAATGGAGCAAAAGCCACGCTTAGATGACTGAATATAGTGAATTTTTTTCTTGCCTTCTCAGCTGCTTTCGGTGGCCGCATATGTGATGGGGCGTCAAGCTCGCTGACAAGGGCCAAAATAATCACCGAACCGAACTCATTTGGGGCACATATTACCAGTCTTGGAGAATCCTCGGTGGTTACCAAAAACACGAGATATTATCTGTAATAATGTTTGCAGTTAATGAAATAATGCATTTCTACATGTCTTTTCTTGGAGGGAAAAAAACTGGTGCTTATTCTGGAAGTTTAAAGTTCGGCGCAGTAACACCTGATTTTCAACGGTAGAGTTTCTGGAACATTGCATTTCGGCCTTCCGCCAAACTGAATTTTTAATTATTAAGTTTCCAGAAGAATATTGGAGAAACAGGGAAATACCAAGGGAATGGCATCAATCATAGTTTGTCGACGGAAAGGAGTGTCAATTTTCCTACATTTTTAGTCGATCATTCTTTTAATAGCGCTTTGGCTGGCCCTTGCTCTTCCGTTGTATTATTTCAAGTGACGTTGTAAGTATTTGTGTTCACCTCATCAACCGTTGCTGGCTAGCCACTTATATAAATCAGAGACTCCCCTTGTTCCACCTTCGCCAGGGACATTGAACCCAGCTATCAGCTAGACAATCGACGCCAGAAGGACGGAAAAAGAAATACCTTGTTTTTCTGATTTATAGAAACAAAGGATCATCCATAGAAATTGTCAAATTCACTAATATTGACATCTTGGAGAGGATAATTTCTCTTCTGCATAACTTTCAACTCTTAAAGTATTTGGCTTTTTTTTTTTGGTTTTTGGGGGATATTTCTTGCTTCTTGGTGCTTTTTAACTGTGTCTCTCCTTGTGTCTTGGGTAAAGCAATACAGCAAACTTAAACGGCATTTGACTCAATAGGGGATTTACTGCACCCTCCCTCAATCTAACTGAAAAACTTTATTCGATACTAACCCACTCGACCTGGTTATCTACGTCTTCTTCCACGGGCAATTATCTACATTTTGCTATCCTTCCGTTCCGTTAGTGTAAAGTTGTCTCGCCTCGTCTTGAAGCGTCCATACTATCTTGACCACTCACCACGTTGCGTAGGCTAGCCAAGCTTCGTCTACCACCCCGTTTCAACCCCTTGCTTTGTTCGACCACCCGCTAGATCGACCGAAAATTCCGGAACAGAACATTCATTTTGAGATCATTTTTTACCCCGTCATTTTTCACCCTTCTCGTGGGTTTCTTCGTCTCTTCGCTCCATTTATCGGCTTTATCATTCTTTCCCAGTTCACCTTCTTCAATCACCCAGGTTTATTTTCCGCCGGATCCTACTTTTCCATTCTCCCGCTTGCAAAGTTGGTAACTGTTTGTTTGCCTAACTTTCGGCACACCTAAATTTATTTGTCAATTGTCGAAATTCCTCCCATAACCCTCACCACTACCATCAGCCACTACACGGCAACTCCGACTGTTATTGATTAAACTTCGAAAAATTCGGCCAAAATAATCAGTCTATTGTACTCATTCGACCTCAAATATTCGGCTTAGTCTGTTCGCTTAGCGACTTTCTGCTTTGTCTCGCCTAGACTTTGCTGCTATTTCCATGGCAGTTCTGCATACAAGGCGAGCTTGGCCCAAGCAGGGTTTTGCTCCTTCTCGACCTTCTCCTTTAGCAGACAAACGAACCGAAGAAGACTATTCAGATTCCTATGAAGAAAATTCATACAGTAAAAAGAGGAAAATTATCCTTCCACAAAAGGCTCATCCCGTCAGCCCTCCCATATCTTCGTCTGATTCGGCCGCCAATAGTGATGAAAATCTCAGCTCGAGGCCTTTAGAACAAGCAAACAAGTTACCTGTTTCTCCTTCGTCTCCTAAAATTGACCAATATGGCCCGGGAATACCTAGTGATTTATTTGATTTGCTGCAAGACTTCAGTCTATTCAAAAATGCTCCTCCAAGTTTTTTGCATGCCCTGTCTACCAGACTCAAACCATTACATGTGCCTCCGCAGAGATTTATCATAACGCAAGGTGATGAAGGAAAGACCATGTACTGGCTTGTAAGAGGCGTTGTGGACATCACTTCTCGTGATGGTGAGACTACTTATGCTACTTTGCAACCTGGTAACTTCTTCGGAGAGATTGGCTTGCTGTTTGATCGGCCTAGAACTGCAAACGTTGTAGCCAGAACGAAATGTTTCTTGATGGCTCTTACAGCGGGTGATCTGAACGAAATATTACCTTCCTACCCAGCTGTGGAGAGAGCGATCAGAGATGAAGCACAGGAGCGGCTGGTTATTTTAGAAAGATCAAAACTTTCTAAGAAAATCAAAATCGATGACATGATTTACGATGACAGTATTGACAAGAATGAACACGATTATGTCGTATCTATGGAACGAGCCAAAAAAAAGCGCAAGGTTGAGCCTGACGCACCTTCTACAACTGCGCCTTATACTACGGCCACCAATATTTATTTGCATCTCGATAATACTCCTTTTCTCTTCTTGAAAGATATTCTAAAGGAAATCCCGATTTTTGAATCATTACCTCACCATATACTACACGAACTGGCAATGGCTGTCGAGCCGGCTACTTACGCCCCGTTTGAATATATTGTTAGGCAAGGCACAACTGGCAAGGATATCTACTTCATAGTGGAAGGTACTGCAGAAGTGATTGAAGAGCATGTTATTGATGAAAAAGCGAGGTTACTGGAAATCAAGCCTCCGTCCGCAACAAGGGATGACAGCTGTATACCCACAGAGTCTCACATTATGAAACGAATAGCAATATTGCGAAAGGGTGCTTACTTTGGTGAAATGGCTTATTTGTCAACATCACCTATTCGATCTGCATCCGTCAGATCAGTCAACCAAGTCGATTGCTTGGTTCTCACCGAGCAGACCCTAGCCTCTCTTTGCGGTGGCTTTCCAAGTATTCAATCAGAATTTGAGAGAACTGCGGCTTTGCGGCAACAGAAGCAATCTGATGGTTTTGAATGCCCTACAAAATCTCAGACCGAAGGAATCAATGAAAAGTCGGCTCCCCCTCCTTCCATGGACATCTCTGAGGAAGTTGCAACGACGTTCGACCCCAACTCACAAGCACAAGCAGCTGTAGCAGCTGCAGGAATTGCTTCGCAGGTTCCGACTGAGTCTAGATTTGCTTCATTTTTTGCCGGAAATATTCGTTCTGGTTCATCACGAAGATCATCTCTCGGACTCGGTGGCTCGTCTCGACGACGAGGGTCACGTTTTAACATTGGTGTATTCCCAGAATCGGTGCTTACCCGTATCTTCCAACATCTGGATCTTGCTGATTTGATGAGAATGCAGTTAGTTTGTCAACAATGGCGGCAAATATTATTGAATTCTCCAGTGCTCATGCCTGTACTGGACCTAACCAAATACAACACCAGCATTAACGACAAGAGCATTGTACCAATTATCAACTTTGCTGGCACAAGACCTAAGGTTGTTGACATTTCAAACTGTTTTCATCTGACAGACGATGGTTTCTCTTATTTGGTGAATGGAATCGGACTTGCCAAAGTTAAAGTCTTCCGTATGAGATCAGTTTGGGAAGTCAGCGGAATGGCCATCATGGATCTGTCGGTACCTTCCATTGGTTCAGAGCTGGAAGAAATTGACTTGTCTAATTGCCGAAAAGTCGATGATCTGACCGTCATTCGACTAGTTGGTTGGGTTGTTCCAGAGACTAATGCTGATGGTGTCACGCCAATCACATTTCCTCCACCAGGGACTGTAGTTGGATGTCCAAAATTGAAACGTTTGAACTTCAGTTATTGTAAAGGAGTTACGGACAGAACAATGTTTCATATAGCAACTTACGTGAGTGATCGGCTGGAGAGCCTTGATCTCACTCGTTGTACATCTATCACTGATCTTGGCTTTTCATATTGGGCATCAAGAAGCTTCCCAAAACTACAGCAGATCAATCTGTCTGATTGTACATTCCTGACAGACAAAGCAATCATTGATCTCATTCTGATTGCTCCTTATATTACAGAACTCAATCTCAGTTTTTGCTGTAGCTTGACAGATGTCTCTGTTGAAGCTATTGGCATGAATTGTACTCATCTCAGAAAGCTCGACTTGAGTTTTTGTGGATCAGCAGTGTCTGATAAAAGCCTGAGTGTGCTTGCTAGTAATTTGCGCAACATGGAATATTTGAACGTTCGGGGTTGCATCCGAGTCACGAACATGAGTGTCAATCTATTATGGCAATATTGCAGGCAGCTCAAAGAGCTGAATATCACTCAATGTAAAAACGTGGTTCCTTACAAGTTTTATTGACAACCGGAAACACCATCCATCATTATTTATTTTGCCTCTTGTACTGTTATTTTGAAATGATATTTATTATAACGCTGGTCTACATTCAAAAGACGCTGATGTAGCTCTGTATTCGATCTTTTTGATCCTGGGCAATGCATTCGGCGATCCACGTAATATTTCTAACTTCCTGCTCTCGAGTTCGAACCCAGGCCCAGATGGTGGAGTAAGTGAACTGCTGAGTGAAGGCCATCTTGCAAAGTTCCATCTCCCGCTGATAGAAATGATCCTCGATAGATCGATGATTAGAGTTGTCGAAAACCGATTCAAATCCAGCATAGCCATCGATAGCAGCTCTGACTTGTTCAACATCCTCGACCTTGGCAAGTTCATTACAAACCTCAGGATAAAAAGTTCCGAGTTCCGGCATAAGAGAAAGCCGTTCCTGACGAGATAGCTCGGTACCAATAGAGTTCAAAGCAATATTAATGGATCGACGGTCAGCTTCAAAGTCCAAAAAGGCCTTCATAATACCATTACTAGGAGCAGGTAGCGTCTCGCAAAATTCGTAGAAATCCTTCAAATATGCTTTGTAAAGTTTGTTTCGAATGATTTCAATGTTCAAATCATCAAGCTCATCAGCTGAGAAGCAGTCTTTGAAATAAGGAGCAAGAGGCGTATCAACAAGCACCATATCGTAGAGAGATTGAACATCCGTTGCAACCGAGAGAGCTGGCAACGTATCAAACCAACCAAGCGGATGACATCTTGCAAGAATTTCACTCTTCTCTCGCTCATGTACAGTTCCGGTGATCAACAAGGCAACATTATCAATCATATAGGCATAACAAATGTAGTCCATGAATTGTGACAGGGGCTCAACAGCTTGAGCCCGGATGTAGCGAAACTCCTCAATCAACTTGGAAAAAGCCTTGCTCTGGAAATTTGACGTCGATAATGGCGATGGTACATTCGATAAGAAATTGCCATAATCCGTTGAAGTCAATTGAAGCTTCAAGTCGTCGAGAGTGTCGCATTGTGTAAGGTTCAAATACTGGCTCGAAGTCAATAAACCATTTCGATAACCTCGCACCAGACCCTCAGCATAGCCGCTGGTATTGTTAGAAATGTGGTCATCAATGAAATACACTATATATCATTAGAAACACTCACTTGTCAATATTGAAAAACAGGCCTTCCATCCTGGCAATGTCCTCTGACGTTAGTGTTGTTGGCTGCTTTCCGAGTGGGTTTCTCCCAAAAACGCCCAACTGCACGGCTGCACCACCAGTTTGAACAACCAGTTCACAAGCCAAATGAAGCGGGTGTGAAATCTAATTAATCTAATTATTGGACATGACAATGGCAGAAATAACGGATCCTTTGCTGGACGTGCTTTTGCCAATTATACCCGAGGAGAAGCGCCTCAATTTGCATTTTGACCCAGAAGAGAAATACTTGGCGCATGTGAAGAGTCTACCTCAGGAAAGCATTGCTGCTGAAAAACAGTTTCTAGAGACGTCGAGAAATGCCACGGAAACAACCCTGGGATCGCTGGCATTCTCGTCGCATGAACAGATTGCCAAAGGGTCGAAAGCAGTGACTGAATTTGCTTCTATTTTTGATGAGTTCAAACATACTGCTGACGAATTTTATCATGTCCACTTATCGGATGTTCAAGATCTATCTACTACATATAAGGGCAACTCCACTAATTCAGGACCACTCAGCGAAGATCTCAGTCAGTCCAAAGATCTTTTGATTCTTAGAAATCTCGATAAAATCCAAGACTTGCTGGAAATCCCTACTCTGGCATTGGCATGTGTTCGTAATGGATATTACTCTGAAGCATTGGATTTGGCTGCTCACGTCAAAAGAATCGGAATCAGATTCGGTAACCTGAGCATAATATCAAGCATAGATAGGGAAATCGATAAGGTATTGGAGACTATGCAAACTCAATTGACTCAGCAGCTATGTGAAGGTATTAAGCTGCCTATGCAAATCAAAATCATGGGCTATCTCAAGAGGATGAAACTACCAGCCGATGAGAATGGAGAAACTTATCTCCCCTCTTCTGCTGTTCTTCAGCATTTATATTTAGTTTGCAGGCTGCAGTATTTGCGCAATCTCTACTCATCAATTGAGCCTTTAAAAACTTCCTCTCCAGCTGGCTATTTGAAGAAGTACATTGAGTTTTTCAGAGAACAAACATTTTCCACCATCACAGGCTTCCAGCCGATATTTGGAAACCATTCGGATCCTAAACTCATCAGCGAGTTTTTGAAGACTGCTGTCGATGAACTATACAATGAGATCGTCGAGTTGAGTCCTTCTTTAACTGACTTGTCTGTACGGTCATCACTATGGCTCCAACTAGCATATTGTAGCCAGAGCTTGGGGAGAGTCGGTGGAGAATTTTGGCCAGCATTTCAGGAAAGATCAGGTTGTCCAATATCAAGACAAGAATGGGAAGAAACGATACAGAAACGATTGGAGATATCACAACGATTGAGCCAAATTCTCAAATAATTAAGCATACTCTATCTTTTATTATATAAAGGCTTCCAATAAAAACAATAGTTGCACGATCCTGCGTGCAGTGAGCTGAATTAATGCCTATATTTCAACCTGAGCTCAAATCTCATCTGCTCCATAATTATCTCGTGCCCAATCAACAAAGCTAGGAACATCTTCAACCACACTAGCAGTGACGCTCTTGTCTTGAATCCATCGGGGAATACTACCACAGGCATCACTAGTCTGAGCCATAAGCCATTCTACAGTTTTGCCATCTTCAAGCAATGTCACTACCTCCAAGCTGCAGTATATGGCCTGGGTGACATCCGAGGCCACAGGACGGTTAGATGGTAAACTGACAACAACAAACTGCTTTTTCTCTGAATTAGGTACGACTGAGAGAATCCATACTGCCATTTCTCGGTCGGAAAAGAATTTGGGAAATTTGTAGTGGACAATAGCACCATACCAGCGTTCCAGATTCCCTTTTGCGCTAAAGTCATTCACCGGGCGGTAGCTATCGAGAAGAGGAATGTATTTGACCTCATTCTCAGTGTGATTGTTCAAAATTCCCTTCTCAAACCAGTCATATGGCACATCCGAGTGCTTAGACACTCTACACATCCAAAAGTCTCCGTCTATACGGGTATTATAGGTCTGGACTTTGATGTGGTCATAATACTTTCCCTTTTTCCACGTTGTCTGGATGGTACTGGCAAAGTCCAGCGCTGCTTGTGCAACCTCCTTCCAGTTAGGTACCTCGGAGTCGGCACGAGCTTTCAATTTGAACGGAAAAGACATTGCTGTTGACGATATTACTTTAGGAGCCCGTTCGAGAGATCAGGTAGCTCTCTATATAGGGCTGAAATGGCCAGCCCACCAAAGAGCGATCCAGCCCCACAGCCCCTTTGTGGGGGATATTCGCCGAAAATGGTACATCCATTAGGTCATAATTCATTAATCCGAGAGTTACATTTATGTGCTTTCAATAAATAAGTTGAAATGGGAACGAGATGTGAGTTTCTGCCGCTCCTCTGCAGTTAACAATTTCCACGCTGGTAGACTTTCATCAGCGCTCGACTCTTCTGCGTGGGCATTTGACGCAGTGGTGTCAGTTGGCACGTTCTTCCGTAAATGCTTCTCGATGATATGCATCTGAGCCTCCGAATAGGGAGGTAATTTCTCGCCAGACAAAAGCCATTGTGTAAGAATTTTTTCTTCGTTACGAGATGCTTTCAGATCCTGATAATCAAGAATCTCGGTTTCTCGCTCCAAAAGATCGTCAATTTCAGACTCTTCGTCCTCCGATGGGTAGTCGTCAACTATGATATCATAGTCATGATATGCAGGGGGAGAGTCTTCCTTCACAGGAGAGGAAATTTCAATATCGCCGTCAGAGTCCAATGTATTAGAGGCTCGTGGGGTCTGAGTAGACCCCGAGGACTCAGATGACTCAGATGACTCAGATGTGTATGACCCTTCTGATACCGGCGAAGCCAAAGGTTCCGGGGATGCCAAAGATGGAAGAGATACTTGGGATGCCAAAGATGAATGTGAGATTTGAGATGCAAAAAATTTAGTCTTTTCTGGATCAGAAGACTGTCTAGAATTGTCACTCATAAATATGCCAGGATCTATGTTGTCGTAGAAATTGTACTCATACCCTTCATCAAACCTTTCTTCAGTTAAATTTTCGTCAGACCATCCATCACTATCATAATCCTCATTTGTGCTTGCCCCACCCGAAAAATAGGTCAATTCAGAGTTTGAATACATGCTGTGCGAATCTTCATCGGGCCTGAGCTCTTCGTACTCTTCAATCTTAGAGTCATGTTGCGGTAACCCCATATCATGAAGAATTGCTTGCATTTCATCCAAAGTCACAACATTTGACATATTTTCAGCGGTTTGTACAAGTTGAGGGACTATGGTTGCTCGCTGTTGTCGAAGTTTCCATTGAGCTACCACTGTCATTATCGTACACACCATATCTCGTAAATGCGATTCTGCTTCCTCGACAAAGCTATTACTGATAGTCATGAGTCTTCTATATTTTGTGAATAGAAAATTCTCCAAAAATTCCATATTGAGAAGAAGCTCATCTGCTTCGTCATCTAGCGAATAGTGTACATGCTTCTCCTCCACGATTTGAATGCTCCCCCCTTGATTTTCTTCCATCATAATCCAATCACCAGACATCTCTTTAGCTGCCGGCATATCTTCTAGATCAATTGGAGGCTCATGTTGTGCCGCTTCCCACAGCATATCATGATACTCTTCGACTTCCACTAAGCTTTTTGTCCCCATTTCTCGAGCTATTTCTGGTAACCTGTGTCTGGATTTTCGTGATAGTAGTTCGAAAAATAGGTCTTTTTCTTCCTTGGTCCAAATGACTCCCGCAACATGATGATTGTCATTGGAATCTGTCTGGTCTATGCTTCTGCTCCTTTTTCTCTTCCCCAGAACACTTTTATTCCCAGCATTGAAAAGTTCTCCTGTCATATTCAAGGCACTGGAATTTAAGGGTCCTGAATATAATACTTTGTCATACTTGTAGGACAGGAATTGATATATTTCATGATTCACAAGCATGGCATAGTGACCATTGTATGAGCCATTCTCGAATGGACGACCCAGCGTACCATCAATATCCGAATCTGAAATATAAGTAACATCACTCTCATCATCTTCAAAATCGCTACTTATATTATAGTTCGACACATCCTCAATGCGCCTCGTGCGCGTACTCATGTCGCGAAGGCCAAAAAGTGACAATAAACAGCCGTGCTTATCACTCCAAAAACTTTTTTCGTCAAGCGTCGGAACTGTAAATTCAAATGTTAGGTAGACATTTAGGACGATGCATTCGATGTCACCCCGAGCGGTACATATTAAATAGTAGGATATGTTTTATGAGTACAAATGCCAAGCCAGCAGAGCTACACGAGCCCGGCACGGAGGATGCTGTCAAGCATGAGCATCAGGATCAATCGGATCAGAATGGCAGTTTAGCACCAGCAATCGGAAGAGGCTTGAAAAAACCTCCAGTACAGCAAGATTACATTATTCTTGGTGCTCGAAGTTCTAGGTTGATGCCAGCGCATAGAAGGCCAAAAATATATCGAAAGGAAGCAAGGATCGAGGCGGTCGAGGAGCAGAGAAAGAATCTATTGGTATTCATGGAGGATCAAAACTCCGAGGAAGCGATTTTTCAAAACATCTCTATGTTGAAACCTATGAATAAAAAGGTTTCTGAAAAGCGCTATTCTCAAGTTCTAGACGAATTGAGTAAGGGATATAAGAAGTCACAACTCATTGCATACTTCAATAAGCATGCATCGCCTGAAATAGCCAGGTTGGGCAAGTCTGTCAGTAAGCGGTTTTCTTCGCAAAGAATTCTGGACGCTCTTTGGAACTTGGAGGTTTCGTATGATGTTTCAGAGTTATCTGATGTTCTTATAGAGAAGACTATCAACCTTACTCGTCGTGAGATGTTTATAATCATGGCACAACAAGGCAGCTTGCCCCGATCTTGGACGAAAGGAGGGGCCCGAATTCTTATAAATTTTGATGAGCAGAAAATCGTTATCATAGCCTCTGCTCTCACGTATGACTGGATTCAAGCCTCTTTGCACAATGCTCTTGATTCTGCAAAGACAAGATTGATTGAAATATCGGGGGTTAATGAATTCAGTCCCATAACAGCCCTGCCGCTCGATCGAATCCAGAGGCTTTCGAGTACTTTTATGGAAGTCAACGAAGAAAACAAGGTCATTGTTGCAACATCGGACAAGCTTGCAAACATCGATCATGCTAAGCGAATGATCGTAGATGCACTGGACTATGTTCCCCGACGAGAAAAGCACACAATTCTCAATGATGACATCAAAAAGGATGATTATCAATTTTCAAGAGTGATAAGCGACGATTCTTTGTCATGGCTTGACCGAAATCGTGAATGGTGCAGATTGAAGAGAACTAGAGCTAAAGACGAAGTGACAACTGAATTGCTTCCATTAATTTCAGATGACAAAAAGGTTGAAATAGCAAACAATATGTTGAAGGTTCAAAATATTTCCGAGGAAAAGCCTACTACTTTTACGGCAACATTTGGTCATGTTCTGCATCAAACAAAAGCTTCAGTCGTTAATTCGTCGAAAGTAATCACAGGACTGAAACACACTTTCATGTCAAATATTCCATTTCTGTATGGAAAAGCATCAAAGCTGCCTCTTTATGATCCCGAAGCAGATATGGCTCACTCCTCAGATGTGATTGATGATGCTTCAGAGACTGACTCTTTATCGGAGTCTCCAATTGATGCTTGGCAAAAACTGCTTGATTCGGCAATTAGTAACAAGCCTTCACAAGAAGGTGAATTTGGCTCTACGAAAGTGTTCTCTGATAGAGTCAAAAACCGGCTGGCTCGCGATGACCACGCTTATCTTGTTCAGTTGATTTTTCTTCCTAATGTCTACAATAGTGGTGCAGCGGCTCTAAAAGAGAATCCGCCGATTGAAATGTGGTTTGAAGTTGGTGAGGATGAGAAATGTGTTATGAAGAGTCTGCAGCTTGCTTCGACTGAGCGCGAGGTTGTTTCCAATGTTTGTCTTCCTGCTTTGAATAGCGACATTAAATTCCAAGCATCCGTATCCAAGTTTTTGGATACTGAGCAACCCGCTGTACAAAAATTTCTAAGTGAAGCTCGTATTAATGTTCTTGGCAATGGTGAAATTTTTATTCCAAAAAGTATTACTATTGAAATTGACGGGCAGCCTGCTGATTACCTCTATCATTCGATGACCTATCGGCGTCAGATCGATCTGGCCCATAAAGACTATATTCTTCAACTTTCAACTCTCGAAGGCGGGTCGTTCGGAGGTCGGCGACTAGAAGCGAGTCTGGTGCTCGACTTTCCTGAAGGAACAGCAGCACTCTCACAAGAATCCATTGACGAATTTATTGCCGATGCTGCTGCGTTTGCCAACAGTATCGCAATGCATTAACCTGTAAATATATTTTTTCTAATGTAAATATCATCAAATCAATTAGCATTATACAATACTATATCCTATAATTTTCGCGTTAAATAATTAATAACCGAGATCATCCAATTGTCTTACGAATAAGTCTTCTCTGGCCCGTTCCGTGCACAATTACTCTACCCTCTAGCTCCAACCCTGCAATGGCATTTGCAAAGTCACTTGATTGAATTCGCTCTGAGCTGCGATTGGTTATATCTTTGTATAGGTCGTCGTACCTAATTTCTCGACCTTCACCACCGGTAGAGTCTTCAATCTGTTGAAGAATGACACTCTTAAGATCGGCTCTCATTCTTCGCTGAGCCATAGACGTACCAGTCTGAATCAAATCCATATCAATGGTACCAGTAAGAGGATCCATAGCATACTCTTTGATGGCACTTCTTATCAGTCGAACTGCCTCTGCTACATCTGACGAAAGCACTTCATCACTGAACCTCATTTTCGCATGAGCTTCCGAAAGACGAATAAGGCTCTCCAGTTGTCGAGTGGTAGCAGTAATTCGTTTTTCAGCAGTTTTGGCATCCTCACCAAGCTTTCTCATAGCAACATAAGCAGCCACCAGCTCTTTCTTAGCTTCTGGTGTAATTCTTGGCTGAACGTGTTGTTTCGCATAAGAAATGTACATGGTCAAAAACTCAATAGGAAGAATTTCATCCTTAGAGGCAGTTTCCGGAGTGTCCTCTAAATACATATTTGTCAAATGGTTGGCAAGCATTCGATCAGTTTGAGGATCGATCTTGTCAATCATCAGATATACAAGATCAAATCTTGACAACAAAGTAGGTGGAAGATCGATATTCTGGGTCACAGAAAGTTTGGTATCGTATTTCGATCCAATGGGATTAGCAGAGGCAAGAATGCTAGATCTAGCATTGAGAGTGGTGATAATTCCCGCCTTTGCAATAGAAACGGTTTGCTGCTCCATAACTTCGTGTAATACAGCTCGAGTCGTATCACTCATCTTATCGAATTCATCGATACAGCATACGCCACCATCTGAAAGAACCAGAGCACCTGACTCCAATACCAGCTGTCGAGTCTCAGGATCGCGAGTAACATAGGCTGTGAGACCGACTGCGGAAGAGCCCTTACCAGACGTATAGATACCTCTAGGGGCAATTTTATGGACGTATTGGAGCAGCTGACTCTTCGAAGTTGAAGGGTCACCGCAAAGAAGAATGTTAATCTCACCACGATATCTTGGTGCTCCTCCTTTATGAAAGGTCTTGTTGGCACCACCAAAAAGCTGGAGCAGGATTCCTTTCTTGACATCGTCGTTCTCATAAATACTGGGAGCTAGCGATCTTGCCAAAAGCTCATAAACATCAGGTCGAGCTGCTACTTCTCGAATCTTCTGGATGTCTTCGTCCGTAATTTTTCTCAACTCTTCAACATCTTTCTGTTCTTGATGGCCCAGATGCTCTGCATATTGAGCTTCAAGATCAGCATCTGTTGAGACGTCTACACCCATTCGCTTGACATTTACTTTCTGGATATGAACGACATCCACGTATGTTTTGAACAAAGACTTGAGAGATCTCTGTCGAGGATTAAGTTTGACAGGGACCGACCTGAAAATGCCAGTAATCTCCACACGATCACCAGCCTTGCAGACATCGACTAGCTCGTCATAAACACATAATGAAATGCTGTGTGGTGTCTGACCATCAGGCACAATGTCAGGGGTCTCTTGCAATTTGATCACTTGCTTGTCACTGAAAGAACTTCTGTTGTGAATAATCTGCATCGAATTTTGCTGTCCACATGCTGGTCTGGGGCATTTCGTCGGCTCAGTGATAATGCCTCTGTCGATCTCTACAACGGTTGTGTGGTTACAAACGGCACACTTGAAAAAAGCATCTTTCATGTCTGGAATGACAGATGTTGCTCGAAGAACCAGGCCCTTGACGCAAATGAGCTTATCAATATCACCAGGATTTAATTCTCTCATACCTCTGTGACTTTCGAGTCCATATGGTCGAACTTTATACACGCGAGTTTCGACTTCATCAAGTTCACGGGTAATGGCTTCCACGTTAGTATCATCCTGATCACCTGTTACCAAAGCTACCATACAGTCTTTTACTGTTTGATCCATGATCGGTACAATCTCCTGAGGATAATTGATCAACTGGTGATAAAGTTTTTTGGTTGGCGGGTAAGCCAATAGATTTCGTGCGTCAAGATTCAAGTTGCTCAATCCTAGTGCTCTCATCTGTGCCAGCATATCCATATAAAGTAGCTCCTCTCCTTCTCCCGACAAAACGATCTCATCATCCAAGACTTTTCTGTATTTGATTTTGAACCCCTGCAAAAATCCACGAAACGAATTCATTGCATCTTGGATGCTCACATTAGTACCCCAAATCACCCGACGAGGTTCATTGGTGTCCGCTTCAGAAGTCATCTGGTTTCCCTGCGACATAGACATTAAAGCGGCGTCGCTGCTTGAGCCAACATCGCTGCTGATGTATCTCTTTCTTCTTGATGGAGTAGCTGTTGCCTCCGAAGAGAATATGTCTCCTCTTCTTGTGTGAGCGGTGCCCCGTCTATGATTATTACGGGAAGCAGCACTACTCAGATCAGAGAATACTCCTGCGGTACTGGACATCCGCGGAGTCCTGCCTCCTCTGGTTGGCGAGGAGGAAAATCTCATGGGCGAGCTCATTTCTGTAATGTTCAATCGTCCAGTTCTTTCATTGAGCTGAGATCCAACCTCGCTGTTTAATGCATCTCGGCCAGGAGAGCTAGAGCCTACAAATAAAGGCGAAGAAGGAGCTTCAGCACCGAAATTTGGAGAACTTCCAGGTTCTGACATGCTCGAATTATGTTGTATGGAAAAAGTGGTGGGTTGAAGTCTGAGTGGTCTCCTATGGCGAGAAAATAACTTGTATAAAGCGCGTTGCTCCCATCGCGACGCGACCAATTAATATTCCTGATTAGGAAATTAGATGGCATCAGATGTCTTCAACAAATAAATTGAGAATGACTAAGACCGATAGATTTAAGTAAGCTAAGATATATTAAGAAAAGCTAAAGAAGCTAGGAATGCTGGTGTTGTTATGCGATATAGAAGGTAGGATTGAAATCAATCATGCAATATACTTGTGGAACTCAGGATTAATTACCCATCGTTTGCGTTCCTTTTGACCCTGCTGCACTGCTGAAGCCTTGATGGTATTCCGTATGCTCTCTTTCGTGAGTGCTGGGATATCTCGCTTGATTATTTCTACAAGGAGTATTAGACTCATATCGCTTTGATTAACTCGAGATAGCACATCACTGAGCTTGTCTTCGGGTACCGTTTTGACTGGCTTTGCAGAATCCTTGGCTGCCACAGATGATGGTTTTATGGATTCCTTCTTAAGGCCCAATGGCGTAGTTTTCGGTGCCCAGTAATTTTTGAAGGGGTCTATCGAGGTTTCGTTGCAAGGGAAAAGGAATTGTACTGCCATCTCTTTGAAGGTTGACTGATTCTCAGAATCATTGAACTTTACCGAGGCTTCTAAGGGTCCCATTATTGTAGCTCGTTCAGCAACCCCGTCAGCTTCGGTATCTAGGAATTCATCCATGTCTTCATCATCGTCATCCATACCATCATCTGAGTCCTCATCTCCTATATCCTCACCTTCATCGTCCTCATAGTTGATCCATTCTAGATCCGACTCGTAGTCATAATTAATATCGTCAGAAATCACCTCAAATGGGTGGCATGCAACTCTCTCACAGTACTTCGAGAAAGTGCCATAATAAGGGGGTCTGATGTTCTCTTCAAAAGACAGAAATTTCATAGGCACAGCCTTCAATTTTTCTGCAAGATTGGACTCAGACAAGGTACCATCATTCATCAGAGATATTATGCTTGGGATTGTTGTACGTGGTGGTCCTCCTCGGCTTACATTATGTGATTTCAGCCACGACAGACAATCACCGTTATCATTCTGCTTGGTCAGATAGTTGCACGAACCAACTGTAACGTCTTTCCGCAGATGAAATGGCAAGAAATAGCTATCATAGAACCGCTCAGTACCACCTGCCGAGGTGCTTTCTGATGAAGATACATCGTGCTTATCAGCTTTTACTTCTTCTTCCTTGCCTTTCGAAGCGTCTTTAGCATTTTGGATTGCAAAAAAGCTGCTCAGGTTCATTTGTGATTTCTGCAACAGCTCCTTTTTCTTCTTCTTCTCCTCCTCTTTCTTCAGCTTTTCAGCTTCCTTAGCCCGCTTTTCCTCTTCTTTGACGCGCTTTTCCTCCTCTTTCTCCTCGTCTCTCCTTCTTTTTTCTTCCTCTTTCTGGAGCCGTAATTCCTCCTTCTTCTTACGCTCTTCTTCTTTCTTCACTTCCTTTTCACGTCTGGCTATTTCCTTGCGCCTCTTTTCTTCCTCTTTCTCCTCCTCCTTGCGTTTTTTCTCCCGCTCTTTTTCTGCTTCTTTTCTCTTCTTCTCTTCTTCACGTTCTAATTCTCGCTGACGCTTGGCTTCCTCTTTCTCCTCTAACTTCTTCTGTCTTAAAGCGGCTCTTTCGGCCTCCTTTTTCTTCTTGTCAAACTCTTTAGCATTCTCAGCTTTGGCGATGTTCCCTTGATTGTCGATACTGGTATTTTCTTCGAGTTCGCCATTTTTAGGGCTGTCGTTGTGCGATCTCAACCTTTTAGTCGGCTTCTCTTGTTCAGCGTCATAGTTCTCCTTGTCATTTCCATTAAGTTTTTCATGAGGATGTTTCTTTTTTATTTCCGACATGTTGTCGAGAACCCCGGCAGCTTCTGACGTGCTATTCACTGTCATTCTAGTATCGCGTCACTGTCGCGAAGGGAGATAAAGTTGGTGATGTCACGCGCCTTCCTCTTTAAAGGTTGGGATCAAGAATGACAAAAGTTTCAAAAGGTGATGCTATTAGTGCGCAAAAATGTACCAAATAAAAGGAAGTAGATTATATATTAAAAACATTCGATTTATATTTCAAAAGCTTATTAGTCAAATCGTTGATAAAAAATTAAGACAGCAGGCCGTTGGCACCTTCAATAATGCCATGAGTGATGTTGAGCCACTTTATGAGTCTAGAGAAGCTGCCATCTTCAATAGCTTCCGTGATACCTGGCAACAAAACACCAGCATAACCGGTATATCTGCCAGGTGCAAAAACTATGTGCTTGAACCAGTTTCGTCCGTCTAAGCCATCATGGTGAATGAAGAGTCGCTCGAACTTCTTGAGTTTGATGTTGGCAATCTTGATCTGCGCAAGGATCAAGACCTTCTTGTGATACTTGTACCAGGGGAAATCAACTGTGAACTTGTCTTGAAGAGCGTCGACCTCGGCATCAAAAGCCTTTGTAGTTTTTATCAAATGTTTGAGCGATTTAAGCAACCTGCTATAATCTTTTTCAACCTCAGGGAACTCTTCGATCTGTGGTTCCAAGGATTCTACGTATGTCTGCAGCAATTGTGCATACTCATGAGTTCTCAAGGCAAGAGTTTCTTGCTCAGATAAAGTAAGAGTCGCGAGTCCCCACAATTTGACGATAGCTGCATGGTGCTGCCATGACGGGTCCCCATAGGTATCCATCCAATGGAACGAGTCGTAGTTACTGTGATAATGGTAGACAGGATCATCAAGTCCTGAGCCAAAGCCAAAATCCAGAGATGGAATACCAATGTAATCTTGGAAAACAGTGTAATCACTGCCTGAGCCCAGACTGGAGATCTTGGCCTTGTTTCTGCCAAACCAATCATCATAAACTGTGCTGATTTTATTGGTACTGATGGCATTTGCCTCGTCAAAAGTATCATCATCAACATCGATTCCCAACTTTTTGCCGCCAGAAGGTGATGCAACTCTCTTAGTCACGGATCTTATTAAGTCATTAAGTAACGGTGAAGCCTCGGCATTGAAGTTAGGTCCACTTGCAGCAACGTCGACATTGATGTAGGCCGCAACATGAGCACCCAGAAACTTGGCATTGTCTTCGCCATATTCTGTAGATCCGAGAAGACCATATTCCTCGCCATCCCAAGAAGCCAAATAGATTGTTCTGGTCGGCTTCCATCCAGCCTTGAGAAGTTCACCAAAGGCTCGAGCTAGTTCAATTAGAGCAGCAGAGCCCGAATTAGGATCACCGGCACCACCAGCAATCCACGCATCACGGTGATTGCCAATGACGATAGCTTCATCACCAATAATACCTTCAATTTTTCCAATAACGTCCCAGTTTGGTGTAGTCACATAATTCTGCTGATTATACAGATTCACCTCGAGTTTTGAAGGACCAACATTATAAGAAATATCATCCAGACCACCAGCCCAATTCTTTCCCAGATCATCTGGACTCAATCCGTGGCCATTCAAAGATTTCAGGATTGGCAAAGCATCCGTATAGCTTAGAGGAATAGATGGAATAGATGGGATTGTAGTCAGATTATCAGTTCGGTCAGCACCAGGGGTAGAAGCCCATCCAGGAGTAGTGGGATCACCAGGAGCGTAAGACAAAAACTGGACCGAGCCTCTCTGAACCGAAGAAGGGTTTCGAGCAGGCCCATCGGGATAAGCTTTGTAACCATTTTTAAGAGTGATGGAACCATCATCGATAGGGTCCGAATAGATGAGTACTCCAATGGCACCGAGATCCTGGGCAAACTTGACCTTGAGACCCCTGAACAAACCACCATACTTGACAATGACGATTTTGCCTTTGAAGTCTATACCCTTCTCAACCAACAGATCATAATCCTTCTTGGTACCATAATTGGCATAAACCACCTGGCCAGTCACATTTCCAGAAGCTGAATAGCCATGGAAAGTTGGCACACGATCATCCAAACCTGTAGTAGGGTCGTCTTTCAAAACGTCCTCTTCAAGCGAAGCCGAGAACTTGATCGAGCCATCCTCATGCAATAGAGATAAAGCGTGATCCTCAGGATAGTTGAGATAAATATCGTAGGTCACAATTTCAGATTTGATACCGTATTCCTCGAACTTATCGGCAGTAAATTGGACCAACTCGTAATTGGTACCCGCGAGATGCGGACCAGCAGTATACTTTTTGGACCATTCTCTGATATTGTCTGCTTTAACAGTCTTCAGGAGAGTACGTTCCAGATCACTTAAGGTAATCTGCTGAGAATGAAGACGTCTCCAATCTCTGCTAATGCTGGTCCGAGGAAGAAATATTAGGTTGAATATAATAAGAAAGCCAAAGCCAATCAAGCAATACACAAACAGCCGAATAAAGCCCCTGCCTCGCTTTCGCTGGCGAATGGTGGCCCGTAGCAATGGCTGGGATTCACTGTCTAATGATGATACCGTCACCATTTTGTTCTAACAAACAAGGAGTGATTGGTGAGAGTAATGAGTTCAACGGCCAATTAATATAAGGGTTCGCTCGGCTACGGACTCCGGCATACAAAGCTATGGCAGCGATTGGGAATCCTACAACGCCATTCCACAGATAATGATATAATAATGACCCTGAGCTCAATAACAGTTAGAAAAGAGTCGCTGGACAAGTTTCAGTATAGCTTAGGTACATTTAATTTACATTCATGGCTGGCCGAATGCTTGATACTCCAACGTTACTCATGCGTTTGTAGAGATACATATGATAACATGCCGATACAGTTATCTTAGGTGACAGCCACACTTACCGCTTGTAGCTAGCTGTATAGCTCCGATACAAGCTATGATGCAATGTTGCATTATCTTGTGTTGATGAGCAGAAATAATTTGAAATGACCTTTGGCATTCCGCGGTTTAGGCTTCAAGGGCCGAATAAGTAAGAAATCTAGGCTTATCCTCCCTAAAGTAGAGTAATCCAGATACCTGATGTCTGTTCATACGTCTATGAGATCGGCCGTCAAGGTCGCGTTGATCATGTAGGCAACACGGTTTCTCGAAATAAATTAGATTATTAAAACCAGTAAATGAATAAATAATTTAGACTATTTTACTTAGGATACCGCTCAGGGCACTCAGTTCACCAGGAGTATGTGCTCAGGTCGCTGGTCACCTTGTAGTTTCCAAATGCAACAGCTTCAAATGCAAAAGCTCCCGAACTTATTTGTGTTAAAACAAGTAGAAGTCTTTGCAAAAACAATCGTAAATTAGAAAAAATCTACAACTATCTAATTAAAAAGTGCTGGGTAGCTAGCACAGCGTTTTATAAGTAGTTGGCTGGTGGCATAGTTATGACATTGCCTTCTTATACTTGGTTTGCTTCCGTTTCCCTCAAGCTATATGTATTGATAAATAAATTTGGTTTCGTCAAAGTCATCCAGTATAATTGTAAAAATGTTCTCTAGTCACTTATACTCTGAAAACCTTCTTGCAATCCTCGAATGCATTGGCCACCAAAGTTCCTCATTATAGGGACTAGAAGTTGTCACAAAAACAGGTAATAAATAGTTTCTCACAGATATAATTAGCTGGAGAATGATAAAATAAATGAAAGATTTCTTGGCGCAACGTGTTAGCTAGCGTCATAGTTATAAGGTCTTCGACTTAGACTTTACTCGCTTCTGTTTGCCTCTCTTTTTCTCATCGTCATTTTTTAGAGACACCCCTGCAAAATCGGCCCATTCTTGAACAAACCTTTTGTCGACTGCGGCCATCCCTAGGGTCTCTCTTAAGAATTTCGTAAACTCATTGATTGGTAAAGGATCGTATGATAAGATTCTCGACCACCACTCTCGAGCTAAGGTATTTCCCATGATTTGCTGAGTAATATCTCTCATAAGCTTGAGATGGGGATCTTGATTATCGGGTGAGACCTCAATCTCGTTTTCTGGTATGCTGGTCAGATGTGAGCGAGAAGTCTGCTCGCTATCAGACTCCTCAATTGCGCTTTCCCATTCTTCTTCACTCTGAGAAATTCGAGAAATTTGAGAATTATCAATTACACTATCCGTGTCTATACCTGTCCGTATGTCACTCGGTGGATTAGCTGTCAAATCGTCTAAGTGTTCATCGCATGCATAATTTACAATCAGCGAGGAACCGTCATCAGTAGCAACATTTTGTATACCATTAAAATCTTGAATCACAATGGGAGAGCTAGATAGATCTTCGATAGAAAGGTGCCGCTGGCTGTTATAAGCAGCATCATGAACTGGTGAGCGGAGGGTCGGTATATTCGTCTTAGAACCAGAACTTAGTTCATGAATCAGCATAACGCCATCACTTGATAAGTTTTCAGTAACAGTTTCTTTTGACATAGTTGCAGGCGAGCTGGGAATAGAAATGACAAGTTTATCAGCAACCAGGGAATTATTAGCACTAGCAGATTTCTCTGGCATCAATTCACTTGATGTACTATCGCTTTCTGGAACAGATTGCTGGGTCAAATCAAAAAAATCGTCTTGATGTAGAATCTCAAGTTTTTCTTGATCAACCTCAGTTTCAATCAAGAACGCTCGCTCTGCCAATGTCAATGGTCGATTGGACGACTGTAGTTCCAATCGTCTCTGAGTGATTTCATCTTGGAATAGTTTTACTTTCAAATCAGCAGGAATTTTTTTCACCTTTTTCCTGGTATTGTCTTCGCCAGAATATGGGTTTTTATAAACAAGCTTGACATTGCCCATGAGAGTCTTGGATTTCTGTGGATTCATCGGAGATACCACAGCAACAGCAGCCTTCGAGACCCGTTTTTTCCGTGACGATGCACGCGGAATTATATTTACTTTGCCTGCATTCTTTTGTAAAGCATTAACCACTTTATTCTGGGTAGATCGTGTGCAGAGCATGTCTTCGTCATCAACGTCAGGATCCTGTAATATACGCAGCGCTTTCTTTCTAATTTTCTTTGATCTTTTTCTAGAGACTGAAGCTGTACCTTCTACACCTTCCAACCCTTTTTTTAGAGTCTTGGGCGTAGTTACCATGCTCAGGAAGATTACTTCTTGTCTCGCACCGAAGATGTGGAAGAGTCTGTTTTGAGCCAGCCCATGCTGTCATGGCCCAAAACAGCAGTCTCTCTCCAGGGTCTGACTAATTTTAAAATGCTGTTGCATTAGCGTACAAATTCAGTAGTAGACTCTTATAAGTATTAGTCTAATTGCTGATCTGAATTAACTTTTCAGTAATTCTATTTTTATCGCGTTATTATTTACCAGTACATTTTCAACTTGTGGGTAGTTGTACCGTGAAGACTGGATTGATCCAGGACTGAATAAGCTTTAAAGACCTCCGAAAATTTAGGACCTCGATTTGGAATCTTGAGCTTAGACAGACTTTTTTACCTGCACAATATTTGACCATGTATGCCAATACCCCAAAACCACCTTATTACGCTGTAATTTTCAGCTCTGTTCGAAACGAGCATGATCAGGAAGCTTATGATCGCATGTCACGACTCATGGCAGATCTCGCAAAACAGCAGCCAGGGTATTTGGGAGTCGAGTCTACTCGAACAGATCTTGGAATTACAGTATCTTATTGGAAATCTTTGGAGGATATCAAGAACTGGAAGAAGAATGAGGAGCATCTCATAGCTCAAAGACTAGGTAAGAAAGAATGGTACAAGTCGTTCAAAGTGAGAATAGCAGCAGTAGAACGAGAATATGGATTTGGAAATATATAAATATTAGTCAGTGATAACCGCAAATGTTAATCCAGTTAAGTTTTGAAATATATTGTTATATACTAATGAGAGGTATTGAGATCATACCGAATTGTTTGAACAATCAGTTTGATAATCAGCGCCCCACTTTTGATAAAATATTTTTTTGAGGTTTTCGTACACATTTTTTTCAAAAGAATAAAAAATTTGATCTTAAACTGGAACATCATTGTCAATCAAGTGTGGCATCATTTACAATTCACCAGACTTGTCGATGGTGATCTTGGCATGAGTGGTACCAGATCGAGAACCCAGAGATTCAATCTTCTTGACAACATCGAAACCATCGGTAACCTCACCGAAAACGACGTGCTTACCGTCCAACCAGGGGCAAGGAACGGTGGTGATGAAGAACTGAGAGCCGTTGGTGTTGGGACCAGCATTGGCCATAGACAACAAACCGGGCTTGTCATGTCGCTTGTTGAAGTTCTCATCGGGGAATCGAGCACCGTAGATGGACTTTCCTCCAGTACCATCAAAGTTGGTGAAGTCACCACCCTGAAGCATGAAGTCGGGAATGACTCGGTGGAAGATAGAGTTGGCATAGCCGTAGCCCTTCTCACCAGTAGCGAGAGCTCGGAAGTTCTCAGCAGTCTTGGGAACGACGTCGTCGTAGAGCTTGAAAGTGATTCGGCCGAGAGCCTTGCCTAAAAATGATTAGTGATTTGTTCAAAGCATATTTCGAGTGATTACTAATTTCTTATCCAGTCTGATTCATCCTTGACAGGCAACACTTGACAGTTCTTTGGGGTCTTAAAATTTCCCCACGACCTATGTGGGGAAGAATTGGTAAACAATTGCTCAGCTAAGGGCGGTGGTGGTGTGCAAACCCCTCGAAGAACTTCAAAGAAGCAATGCAACAACACAACTCGACCTCAACAATCAAAACCACTACGGTCAAGCGCAAAATTCCACCAAACCCCTACAAGTAGCAAGAGAAGGAGCAACAACGCCACGCCACGTCATTTCATCAAGACATACAGAGATTTTTGGCAAGAAAATAGCCCAGCCCACGCGAGCTAGACCGAGCAACTAAAATACCCAATTGCAGTCCACCACGTGCCCAGAGCTTAATGACGTAACTGAACATCGGTTGCTAAGGACTGACCCGGTAGCCATGTGTTTCCGGCTAGTAAAGCTCGTCGCCCGCAATGCATCAACAGAGACATCGAGACTCGGATATTCAATTGATCACAAGGGCATTGATCCATGCAATTGAGTGAAGATACTTACCGTCAGCAGAAGTGTCGAAGAAAATCTTGTTGCCCATGTTGATTCGTGAAATTGAAAAGTATCGTTTAGAGTTGAGTCCTAAGGATGAAGAAAAGGAAGAAGAAACTGGCTTAAACATATTTAGTATTTTTACAAAGCGAGGGGGATGTGCACATGGAAAATATAGCCCTTGGAGAGTTCTCAAAGTTACGCAGAGGGACCACGTCTGCGTTGGGCCAGGGAAGTGTGGTAGGGGTTGACAAAGCCCAGGTCCGGCCCTTCTAGTTGACACTAGCGAGGCTAAAGGGATTGAAAGGGATGAACGGGATAAAAAGGCGTGTAAGGGAGGAGGGTTGGATAGAGAAACAGTTTTCCGTGGTTGAAAATACAATGAAAAGTAAAATAATCATGTAATAGAAAGCATAGTAGTAAGGGAAAGTTGATAGCCGTAGTTTCGGACTGATGTAAATCACGTGACTCCTCTATTAATTCAGTGCCTGCTGTTATCCGATTTCAGCCCAAAGTACCAAGCAATAGTTCCCAATAACAACTATCTAGCCAGCGCACTCTCTCGGAGTTACAACCTGCAATAATGGATCAATTGAAGGATACAATTTCCAACCTGACCATCTATGATGTGAAGGCATATGTGAGGAAGGCTCAGAATGGTAAGTTTCCTCACTTCGTTTCAATCAAAGGTTACGGGTGTATTTGGTGGACATGTGTTGATAATGGTAGCAGTAATCTAACCAGTAGTTGTCATGAATTATACGGAGATGGAAGCAAAGGTTCGAGAGGCCACTAATAATGAACCTTGGGGTGCATCTTCAACTCTGATGAAGGTATGTCGAGTGAAATCCCAGATGCTTTGTAATGTTGATTCCTAACTGTTGTCATAGGAAATTGCTCAGGGAACCAACTTCAGGTAGGTGTTCTTCACGACGGCAGTGGTCAAATATCATGGTCTAACTTTCAAAAGTCAAGAGTTTCATGAAATCATGCCAATGATTTACAAGCGATTCACCGAGAAATCTGCCGCGGAGTGGAGACAAATATACAAGGCGTTGCAACTTCTGGAATTTTTAGTCAAGAACGGCTCTGAGCGGGTCGTAGATTACGCAAGGTCTCATGTTGGTGCCATTGAGATGCTGAAGCATTTTCATTACGTCGATAGTCAGGCAAAGGATCAGGGTATCAATATTAGAAACCGAGCAAAAGAATTGACTGCATTGCTTGGCGATGTTGAGAAAATCAGGACTGAAAGAAAAAAGGCCCGAGCAAATGTCTCCAAGTATAGTGGAGTTGGCTCAGAGGAAGGCGGCTTTGGCGGAAGCGGAAAAAAATATGGCGGATTTGGTAGTGATAGCATGGAATTCGGTTCCGGTTACCAGGGACAAGTTTTTGGTGACGGCGGAGGATTCAATGGCAGCAACTATATTGGTCCCAGCTATAACAGACATGATGAAGATGAGTTTGAAGAATATGATGCAGGAACTGCCTCTGCAGGTGCTTCTGGTAGTGCTGAAGCATCTTCTTCTAGGCAATCCCCGCCTCCGTTGCCTAAAAAGAAGACGACAGAAACAGTGGCTGATTTTATCAGCTTTGACGATGAGCCAGCACCAGCTTCAACGGCTGCTGCTGAAGAAGACGATGATTTCGATGATTTCCAGTCTGCAACTCCGGTTCCTGCTGCATCTGGCTCTTCTAACCAGGGCAATCCTTTGACTAGTAGCAACCTCGCTGATTTGTTTAGTAGTCCCCCGGTGAGCACTGCTCCTTCTGCTGTATCTCACCAGCCACTCAATAACAACACTGGAAGTTTTTTTGGATCTGCTGCTCCTTTATCATCTGGTGCCCATGTTCCAAACTCTACTTTCAGCTCGCCCGCTCCTTCTGCTTCTTCTTCTGCTGCTGCACCTAAGCCAAAAGCAGCAGATGCATTTGGAGATTTATGGTCCAGTGCTTCTACGAAATCCAAGTCAGCATCTTCTGGTACCGAGACTTCATTAGCAAGTCTTGCACAGCAGAAAGCAAAAAGCACCATGTGGGGCGCAGATGGTGCTTCCAAAGGAGCAGCTGGTAGTCAGAGCACAGCAAGTACCGCAGGATCTACCACTGCTTCAGCAAACGACGACCTACTTTTGTTTTAAAAAATGAAAGAGTAATTCTGTAGGTTTAGAGTATTATAAGCATAGCATTGGTTAAGAGAAAACAAAACTGTGATGAATATTGCTGTTGCGTTTTATAAGATGCGGATTAAATATATAAAGCTAGACACACCGTTAGCTTATTCGATTTTCAAGTCTGCAGCATTGCTACCCAGTTCTTCATCACCTTCAACCCCGTCTTCATCATCGTCATCCTTATTAAGGCCTTGTTCAAAGATCTGCTTTCCTGTAAGCTTCTGAACCCCGGTTTTTGGTAGTAATTTGATACCTTCCTTTTGCTCGGCTTCAAACTTCTCCTTCCAAGCAGCGAATGTTTCCGGAGTTACAGGAGTACCTCTAAACTTCTCCTGTTCTTTCTCCTCTTGTTCTCGTTCTTTTTGTTTCTTAATTCTCCTTTTTTCTTCCACTTTGTCGTTATAAAGTTGCTCTGCATTATCCTTGAGTTCACTGACAATCGCAAAAATGCTAGGCATTCCCAGGTTTTCTTCCGCAGACTCCTCTACTCGTTTTCTCAAATGATCAATATCAGATTTCTCAAACTCGGCACTTTCATCAGCCAAGGGATCATATGCTGCAGCTTCCTCCTCCTCATCCTCATCCTCATCGGGATTCTCATCAAAGAAACTTCCGTCTTCCAATGAAACATCGAGCTCGGGCAGAGATTCAGGATATGTCTCAGGATAAATCACACTCAAAGCCAGGTATTTAGTTGGCTCTACTTCTAGTCTTAGGTGGATGTTGTATTGAGTATCGGAGATTTCTATTATGTTAGTAATAGCACAACAATGATCATAGCTTCAGCAACATAATACTTACTTTCCAGCTCGTCCGGATAAATCGATTCGAGAATCTCAATTTCCTCTTGCTGCTGTGTTTGATTAGAATCGTCCATGGCCAACGAATAAGATCTACAAAATCATACAAAGTTGCAATGTTCATCAAAGCCATTTGAGACAATAGCACGGCTAAATTTTTTTTCGTAAGTGCAGAAAAATGTCTAAGAAATCTACCAAAAATATTACTACTGGACAATCACCACTGAAAAGGAAAATCCTATTCACAATGTCGGTTCTAGAGAATGCCCAGGAGCTGTTCAATCTCGGTCAATACGAAGAATGCATCAAAGTGATGGAACCATATGTGGAATCCAATCCCGAAGATCTTGATGGAATTCAGGTGCTTAGTGAATGTTACGCTGAAAGCGGAGATCCAGAGGCAGCATACCGGGGATTTTTGATTTTAGCAGAGGCTGATCCCGAAGGAACCAAATATGGTTTTAGTAAATATTTATGGCTCGGGCAGCTGTCGTCGGGGAGAGAAGGTATTCATTGGTATGATATGGGTATTAACATGATACGAAAGGAACTTTCACACCCATCGGGAAAATCACCTGAACAATTGAAAATATTACGGTCGAAAATGAGCGAAGCATTATGCGGTCAAATTGAAATCTGGATGACCGATTTGTGCATGGAGCCGGAGGCAGAATCAAGCTGCGAAAAGCTTATAACGGAGGCTTTGATGGTCGATGACCAGTTACCAGAAAGCTGGTCGATTCTGGGATCAATTCGAATTTCCCAACAGCGTGATGATGATGCTATTATTGCATTAAACAAATCATGGGAATTGTTCAGCTCAGGCACTTACGAGTGTGGTGCTTACAGCATACCCCAGCTTATTCGTCTTGGTCAAAGTCTAATTGAATTGGATCAATATGAGACTGTGCTGGATCTCACGCAATTTCTCGGTAACTTAGATGATGAAGTGGTGGAGCTATATTATTTGAACGGACTTGCTCATTTCGAGCTGTATAATATTGAAATTGCAAAATCCAAGGGGCAGCGAACCAGAGTTGCAAATCGGTCGGCAGTTGGAGCTCGAGAAGCATGGAATTTCCTCATTGAACTCAGTAAGCAAGTCGAAGATGACTATAGTGAAATGATTAAGGATGTTCAATCTAAGTTAGAGTTGCTACCAGAAATTAGCCCTGACGACTATTCGGAATCAGAAGATGAGGTTGACGAAGAAATTGTCAAAGAGCTGGAAGAAGATAATTTATAATGCCATTGTTATATAGAAAGAGTCATCAGTTTTTGAGTTGAACATGGAAAGTATCGGGACATGCTATTTGGAATCTAAACAAATATACTTACATAGTGTGGCATCATCTACTGTTAGCACTACAGGAGATTGTAGAAGCTTGATCAGCGATTTTGAAGAGCAACCTGAATGCTTCAAAATAAACAATAAAAATCAGTTTCATGGTCATTCGTGGTCATCATGAAATGTTGGAGCAGCGAAAGTTTTGGAGATGAGTGACATGCTCATGTCATAATCGTGGTCATGAATCTAGACTCATATTATCCAAGTACTTATTGACAGTCTTCGTATCTTCGTCAACCCACCCTTCAGAGTCTGCCTCTGGGCTAGCATATATTTCGGCTTCTTCTTGATCATGATCTTCTTCGAAGGCAGAAGTAACGGTCGCACTAAGCAGTTGAACGTACTCTTCTGGTACGAGACCAGTTTCTCCCGTTTCTGGGTTTTCAGCTACCAGCCAGCCCTGTCCATGTCGATACGAAACCCATATGACTTGTCCCTCACGAAGGGGAACCTCGTTATCGTTTTCAGGAACAAACTCAAATAATGCAATGGCTTTGCCGTGGATTTCATCAGCCGAGGCTACACTGAACTCGTACTCACGATTATTGTCTTCATTAGTGATGATAGGAGAGTTGAGGTCAGCGTCTTCTTGCCATGGAGGTCCATCAGCAAATTTCGAAGCAGTATTACTGATTTTACTGCTGGGGTTGTTCTCCTCCTCCTCTTCAAGAGACAAGTATGACGAATATTCAGAATCTCGGCTGGACAGTGCAACACCATAATGCAGAGGGTGGAAATTGGGATATGCAAAATCTTTGACATCAGCATACTCCAGAGCCGAACGAAACTGAGGAAGATTAGATGCATCTGATAAAGAATGTTTAGCGGTGTTGGTCTCGTTGTCGCCAGCGCCGGTGCTGGTGCTGGTGCTGGTGTTGAATTGACTATTGTTGTTTATGTTGTTGTTGTCACCACCAAGTATCGACGACGAAGAGCCAACATCAGAGCTCGAAAGAAGGGCACGGTTGTCTAGCTTCGCAGAAGTACTCTCCGACTGAGTGACACCAGTACTGGGAGTAGAGCTGCCAGGAATAGTCGACAAGGGCTCAGGAGGCGCCTTTCTGCTTCCACCAGTCATCATCTTGATGTGAGGCAGGAGTTAATGGGCTGGCTTAAGAGGTTGACTTGTTGACAGGAATATGCAGAGTGCCTTAGCGGCTTGGTCACTGAGTGATTCGATGATCAAATAAATAGACAATCTATGCTAATCACTCTGGAGAAACCGTCACTATCAGGGAACCAATAGCCGAGCTAATACACTGGAGAACCCGGTACCAGAAGATAGGATGGTTGAATGCCAAGCGAAAGCCACCCAAACCTATTATTAATTTTGAAGTGTGTTTTCGCTGCCGTGTGGTGTTGCGATTTGGGACTTTGCCGCTAGCACAGGAAACTGTAGAGGGAGCAAGGAGTAAGGGGAAAAATTAGCAAGGTAGGATGGATAGAGAGAAGATTGATAGATAAATGTAGTATGTACTTATAATGGGGCAGGGAGTGGTAGTGTTCTTGGTGCTAGGTTGACCATATATGGCGTATTGACTTAAATGTATATTGCTAGACTCAGTAGGATGAGGTCTGTGAGATCAGGGCTAGAGCTACCAACACTGCCTATAGTCAGACAAAGAAGCAAATGAAATACTAATTTTCAAAAGAAATTCCGATATCGGACCTGTATCACCGAGAATCTGATTCCTATGTATCGAATCTCTCTAAAAATGTTCTACAATGGGCAAATCTTGAGTCTTCAATGACATCCCAGTTACCAAATCGGGCCAGGGTGAAGCCAAGCAGTCAATAGGTCCCTGTAGAGTTTGTACATTCCCATATCATCCATTTGGATTTCTAACTACCACTATGACCACAGCTCACAGGCCGACATTTGATCCTGCGAAAGGCAAGGAAACCGATGTAGGAAGCATTTTGCATTCGCGGATGTTGCCGGCCGAGACCAAACTCAAATTCCGAAAGCCTGGTCAAGGAGGAGATGCTGATAAACTTGTCAGTAAGAAGAGACATTACCAGCAGGTGCTTGAGAGGGATTCCAAGGAGGATGAGGAGAGGAAAATCAAGATAAGAGCCAAATACAGGAATGAAGATGTTGATAGTGAGGATGAAGAAGGATTAGTTGATGAGTCTCATGAAGTGGCAGATAACAAGTCAGATGGTGGAGAGAGTGGCCTGCTGTCGAAAGAAATAGATGCTGAGGGAAAATTAAGAGGCAGTGAGGATGAAGAGGATGATGATGAGGAGCGGAAAGAGGATGACCAAGAGAACGAGGATGAAGATGAAGACGAAGACGATGAAGATGAGGAAGCATTGCTACTAGCAGAACTTGAGAAAATCAAAAAAGAGCGAGCGGAACAGAAAAGCAAGCAGCTTGAAGAAGAAGAAAAGGCCGCAGTGTCGGCTCGTGAGTCTGAGATTGCTTTCAAAAACCCTTTAATGGGCGGGAATGCTTTCAAATTAGATCGTTCATGGACAGAGGAGACTGTATTCAAGAATCAGGCAGGTCCTACAGCAGCGAAAAAGGGCGAATTTATTAATGATATGATCCGGTCTGATTTCCACCGGAAATTTATCAAGAAGTATATCCAGTGATGGTTTTCACTTTTTATGCTCAGCGTTACTTATTTATTGATATCGAGCACTTGTATTACTCGGGCTTTTTTGCTTACGAGATCAGCAATAGGCTCTAATAAAATGCAAAAAAAGAAAATTGAAATATGGCAATTCTGTTTCGAAAAGCTGCAATGTGTTATAAATTGTTCATGGATAATCAGTTATAGCACGGTTTTAGGCTCTGGAACATGTTGATGGCATAGTTGAATGATTCGAGATCCGGCCGCAATTCATGATGTGTCACCGCGAATTGATTGAATTTTTCAATCTTCATCTTCTATATATATATATGTACCAACTTCAAATAGGATAGTTTTTCTATAGAGCGGTATTTTAATACTTGTCCGGGCCAATCCTCTTCGGACTAGTTTCTCCTTACCTAAGCTGTATCGTTTGGGCATCACAGCCCTTCTAACCAACTAATCTACCACACCTTAGTAGTAGAGAATGACAATTTATTCTTTCTGGATCTTTGACCGTCATTGTAAGTGATCGAAATGATGACTTCTGATGGCTATTTTCAAAATTGGTGCTAACTTCAAAGGCGAATGCATATATACAAAAGAATGGCATAATGGAGCATCAGCCAAAGATCGCAGGCCTTTATCTCAGTCTATAGGACCAGTGTCCGAGTTCCTTAAGCCTAAGACCCCAATAAGGCATTCACAGGAAGAACAGGCAAAACTGATTTTTGGGGTGGTGTTTTCGTTGAGAAACACTGTTCGAAAACTCACGGACGAAGACTCTTTTGTGTCTTTCAAAACTTCAACTTATCGTCTACATCTTTTTGAAACGCCCAGCAATTTGAGATTTGTAATGATAACTGATCCAAAATTGGACAACATGCGTCCTGTGTTGAATCAAATATTTGCATCACTTTATGTTGAATACGTGGTAAAAAACCCGTTGAGCCCTGTTGAGCATGCTGGTGGAGCAGGGGTGAAAAATGAATTATTTTTACTTGGTTTGGATGCATTTGTTACCTCATTACCGGGGTTCGAATAGACTCTATAAATTATTAATGCACATGTTTAGCTTACAATTATGATCAGACTGCTGATGCCAGTTTTTTAGCAGTATGAACATCATCATCAGTAATTGTGTCGTTCTCCTTACTACTGGGCTCGGGATCTGCTACCCGCTTCCCATTCGACTGGACTCCATCAACTACTCGGAAATATGGTTGACACCTCCAGTATGGAATGTCTTTGTATTCTGTTCCGTTGTTTTCGATGATAACGTCCCTTAATTCCGACTCTCCTGCCTCGATTCGCTGATAAATCTTGGCAACCTCATCCTCCACTTGCTTTACAATGTTTTCGTAGCCTTCCATATCACCCTTTCTGATAGGTCCTAACTGGTTTCGTATGTCAATGTGCTTAGCTAAAAAGGGTCGCAAGATTTTGAAGAAATGGCTTTTCATAGCCGACTTAGAGGCATTGCCAGGTGTGCTTTTGGCAATCTCAAGATACTCTCTAGCAAGCTTGTCTACCCGTGGGTACTTCTGGTCGATGTTGACGTTTTCTCCAATGTTGAAAACAGCAGGATTGTAAAGATTGCCTTCGGCTGACATCACAGCGTCTGCTCCTGTGTATTCCATGCATTTATGAATGTCCTCCGGATAGAGAATATTTCCATTAGAAAAAAAAACTGTATCAGGAGGGAGGTTGTCTCTCAAAAACTTGATCATGTCCCAGTCGGCGAGGCCAGTCTTTTGGCCCTTCATTTCTCGAGTTCTACCGTGGACAGTAAGAAACTGAGCACCAGCAGATAAAACCATCTTAGCATAGTCAAGGGTCTTTTGTTTATCCTCGTAAATTCTTATTTTGGCTGTGACAGGAATCTCTAACTGAGTGTGTAATGTGTTGATCAATTTATAAATCAGATCCCAATCTTCCATGAGAAAAGAACCGTAATGACCTCTCTTAGCAATACCTTGAGGACATCCTAAATTCAGATCAACAGCATCGCATCGTCCTACCACATGTTTGGCAGCGGTCAACAATTCGTCAATATCATTAGCACAAAACTGAACTATCAACGGTCGATCAACTTGTGGATCGCCGTCAAGTTCACCAAACTGATCCTGGCGGTATTTAGCATTTTCTCCGAACAATCTAGCATGAAACATGGGTGTATAACAAAGCTCTGCACCGTATTTTCTGGACAACAGTCGCCATGCAAGTTCGCTTTGATCTACCATGGGAGCAACAATAGTCTTTGGACGTCCCATTTTCTCATAAAGCTCCTTTCCTGTTGGTTTGGAAATGGCAGCAGCAGATTCGCTAGCCCCTGTTAAAACAGATTCCATTGCTTCTGCAGTCATTTTAAGTGGCCTTAAGAGTTTGCTGGAAAACGTTTTTAGCATGTAAGCTGAAAAAAAAATTATCCCGACAGTGAAAAATCAAAAAACTTCAGCCAGACGGCTGAGGCCGATAAGAAAACACCACGCAAAAACCACCTTGAAAGCAGTAGTAAACCGTGCTGTATCATTGAGCTGAAAGGGCCAGCTTCCAAGGTTATTCAATGCTTGGCAGCTCATAAGAGGTCAGTGATGATACAATAGGGCGTAAGAAAAGCTACGGAAAGAAGAAAAAAGGTCAACCCTTTTTAAGCATAGTGAATAAATGTAATCTATGGCACGCATATTATTTTGTTCATTAGATAGAAATTGGCAGTTTTTTACCCAAATTCCCTTTTAGTGCTGATTATTGTCAGTTTGGAGTTAGCAATGGTTTTATCTGCTGTGGACCCCTAGAAAGGCTATGGGGCTTCTTATTGGCCCAGTCCCGAGACATGTTCAAAAATTTCAAGCCATACACATTCTCACCTTTTGACTGCATCAAAGCTCGATCATTACTGCGTTCCACGAGGCTGTAAACAACCGACAAATATTCAATAAACAAAATTGATTACAAAATGCTTAGAAGACAATTTATTACCGCTTCCAAGCTTTCCGGCCGACGATATGCTTCTACTTCCAGCCCTGTTGGTAAGGCCACCTCCGCTTTAAACAGCATCACTGCTCGAACTGTCGGTTGGTTGAACTGTGCTACCTACTGGTCCAAGGTCACCTTGGAGCTTGGAAAGTACGTTTACGAGCGAGAATTCCGTGCTCCTCCTTCTGCTGAGCAGTTCAAGCAGGCTTTCAACACCATTCTTAACGAATCCAAAACCATTTTCGGCAAGTACTTGAAGTCTCCTAAGGAGATTGTCAGTGATACTGGTAGTGCTTACGCTAATGGAAACCTCAAGAAGTACGGTGCTTACACTGTTCAGATTTTTGGTTTGTTCTCTCTTGGTGAGATTATTGGCCGACGACACATTTACGGTTATCCTCATCACTAAATAGCATCCCTTCATGTAGTTTTTGATACAGAAAAAATCAATCATGATATATATAATTTGACCTTTCTTGGATATGTACAAAACTAATTGGCTGCAATGTCTAGCTCTTTTCTCTTTTTTGAAGCTCGTAACATGTCCTCTCGGTCTTTACGCTTCTTTGTGACAATACCTGGTGTCGTAGTAATTTTGCGTCTCTCAATCGGTTTCTTCTTGAGCTGCTTCTTATCGTTTTTGGCTAGTTTCTTCATTTTCGTCATCCATTCGCTCACATCACTTCCGCTTTGTTTCATGACATTCACAACATTCTTGATGGCATCCGAGTCTTCTTTGGTGAAAAATGTAATAGCTTTTCCCTTTCTGCCTGCTCTACCGGTTCGTCCAATTCTATGAACATAGCTTTGAGCTGACTGAGGAACATCATAATTTATGACAAGATTGACTCCACGGAAATCAATACCTCTCGCTAAAACATCAGTACAGATCAAAACCCAAATATCTCCTGAGCGGAATCGTTCAATCACACGATCTCTCTGGTTTTGTGTTCTTTCCCCGTGAATCACATCTACATTCAGCTTGTCATAAAGGAGTTCATGGAACAAAGCCTTGGCTCTGTCGATAGATTGTACGAATATGATGACAGGAGGAACGATCTCACCGTCATGAACCATTTGTCTGATAGCAATAAGCTTTCCAGCTTCGCTACCAGTATACAGCACTTTTTGCTCAACATCTTGAGAGGCGCCTTCTTTGTGTCCAACAATGACTCTAATCGGGGAATGCATGATAGAATTGGCTAGCTCTTCGACACTGGAAGGCATTGTAGCCGAGAATAAAGCCTTTCGAATCTTCACGTTAGAGCAAGCCGCCAATATATCGTCAGTCTGCTCCACAAATCCTTGTTCTAATAATTTATCAGCTTCGTCAAGTATGAGGTGCTCAACATGCGATAGATCCACAAGCTCCTCTTTGATGCTCGTAACTAGCCGCAAAGGTGTTGCAATAAGAATATCATATTTCTTCTTAGATAAAGAATCTTTCTTGAATTTTGCCGCTTGAGACTTCGTAAGTACGCAGATAGCTAGTTCCCGGCCTTTGCTGAGCTTCACCATTTCATTATAAATCTGAGTGGCCAGCTCCTTGGTAGGAGAAACAATAACACATCTTATCCCGTGTGAAGAATGCTGCTTCAATGTATGCACTAGAGGAATTCCAAATGCAAGCGTCTTACCAGATCCCGTTGGGGCGCAGGCAATTACATCTCTTCCGTGGATCATAATAGGTATAGATTCCGATTGGATGGCCGTAGGTCTGTCAAAATTCTGTCTTTTCAGATTTCGCAACAAGTGCTTAGGCAGATCAAATCTTGTTGTAAGATCTTCAAAGGATCCTATCGGCAGAGGTACGTCTTCACCTGAAACTTTCACTCGCAATGCTTTTCTTTGATTTGCTGCCTGTTCGTCATTATAAACGGCAAGAGGAAGTTTCTCAGCACTATCTGTGTCAGAATCTTGCTCTTGCTCCTGATCTTGCTCTCGAGACCTTTTTCTCCTATTTTTTTGATCACCAGGGCGCTCGCTAGTTATTTTGCTAGACTTGAAAAAGTCCATTTGCTGATTTAGTGCCAATTCTTCGTTTTTTCTCGCCTGTTCTTGAGTCTCTGAGTTTTTTCGCTGGTTTTCTTCTTCAGCCTGGCCACCCAGAATCTCCAAGTCCTTTTTATGCTTTCCTTGCTTGTCGATTCGAGCGCCTCTTGACAGTAATTTGAAAATATCCATGTTGGCTTGTCTAGGAAACAATGATCGGAAATTCGCAGATTTTCAATTTTCCCTGTTGAACTGCTATTTTTTTATTTGGTTTCGGAAGCTTAGTAATGATGCCATTTCAGGAGGGTTTTTTATCCCAACTGATCACCACAATTTCACTAGGTGTGAAAATTCTCTAGTATCCGTGATTTAGTAACCATCAAAAGACTAGGAAACATACAAGTTTTATCATGTCTTTTAGGAACTACACTCGTCGAAGTAACGGGCTATTCTTTACCAATGGCTCGGCTTGTTTCCGGTCTGCAGCTCCTCATAGGACTTTGGTTTATATGCGAGACGGGACTCTGAAAGCTCGAGGTCTGAAAAAGAATGAATCGGATTATTTAACAGTCAATGGAGTCACATATCCAGGAAATGACAAGACTCTAGAGCCAGCTAAGGCTTTTCTTGGCGAGGAATTTTATTTGCCGGATGCAACACTACTGCAGACACTCACTCACAAAAGCTTTGCTCATGGAAAGAAGCCCTATAATGAAAAACTAGCAATCTTGGGCAAAGAATATCTCAAGATGCATACCAGCGATTATGCTGTTTCACAGGATAAGGAGAGTCCGCTCAGCATCAATAACAAGAACTTCGATATTGTCCCGCAGGCTATGGAAATATTAAGCAGTTCTTCAGTTACCTCTGAAGTGTGTAAGATATCTGGAATTGCCAACAACATTTTTTGGAAAAAGCGAGACGAGGTAAGTAATTCAAATTTCCACAGGGAATCGGTGGACGAAGCACTAACGGTATTTCAGAAATTGAGTGAGAAGGAAGCTGGTGCTCCAACAGTATACTCCAAGACCATATTTGCGCTGGTTGGTGCAGTTTTGCTCCAACATGGACAGAAAAAGGCCGATTCTTTTGTTAGTCAGAAGCTTTTGAGTGGGCCATATTCGGTACTTCCTATATCTCAGAAGCTTTATCGATCCTGAAGACGAGTAGGTGTACATACAATGTAAATAGAATGCATGAGACTCATATGATAATGTGTTGGAAAACCTTAGTAATGGTATGTTTGCTTTTGTATGTGTAGAAAAGATGAGAACTGGTAGAATATGAAAGGTATGGTCTTGAAAATCCTGGGATTTTCATATAGGAATCAGTAGGACAGTAGGCAAGCTATAGATGACGGCAATTTACCAACTATGAATTTTCCTATTAACACAATTTATCAATCTGATTTAATAGCGGAAATGACCTTGCTTCAGAAGAGCAAATTCAGGAGTTTTCTAGTCAAAATCATTGGATTTACGGGTACGAGTTCCAAGGAATAATTCGTTAATCTATGCGTAGATCGGCTGGTTACTAGCCACATGCCAGAACTAAAGCCTGTAAGATTGATAGAAGATCTGATTTTAAACATTCATGTGTGGACCAAGCTAATCCTGTCAAAGAAGTTTGCTCGAAAAATTCTTAATGAACCTGTGAATTTTAGTATACACCCTAAATACCAATCTTATAAGTGTGGAGTGCGCAAACAATCTAACGTGATTATCGATCCATACCTTACAGAACTACACCTTGAACTAATGTTTTCAAATAGTGAATTCTTTTACAAATTTATTAAAGCAAAGCTTCTCTTATTCGTGTAAAAGTATAGCGGCTTCAAAACAAATTCCAACTATCGTCGTGGTTCAGCAATAGCCCAGAAACAGCAAGTACGAACTACCAAAACACAATTACTAAGGCAATTGCGATTAGTATTGGGCGGACGTTTGTATAAAATTCATGCCATCGCTTGAACTAGAAAGGTTAGCTTTTTTATGTAGCAGGTCCAAGGCTTCAAATGCACGGACGGTGAGCTTCAAAAATTTTGTCGAGTGACATTTCAACAAGTTCGATGGGATGAGAATTGAATCACAGATATCATGAAAGAACCATTAATCATGCTTTGCAAAAAATTGATTTGATATCCGATATTCGGAAATTGGTGCTTATACCCCTGAAACACTGGTTTTATGTAGATTAATAGGCGAAAGCCGCATCTAAGGCGGCACAGATTTTTTCCAGTCAGGTAGGACAGTTTTAGTAGACCCACTCAGGCAACAACAATCGAGTAAGGCGCATAAGGCAGACCAAAAAAACAGGAGGAACTGCAATTATTTTACTGAATAAATCGCCTTGCTTGCTCCTTATAGTTTTTTCCGCCTATGCTTGATGCTGTATCCCAACGCCTCCAGATGGCTGGTTCATGGATAAATTGGGAAAAACACATGCCTATCATCAAGTCATGTCGAAGAGGTCAGTAACTCTAACACCTGCAAAGCAACCACGGGATCCCTTAATAAAACGTTTGCTTTAACTTGCTGCTAAGTCCACCTGCAAAAATTGAAATATCTGCCTTTTTCACTTCGCTGATTCTACCATCGTTCTTCCCGCAGTTTCTTCCGCCATACAACGCATAACCAACTATATTGGGAAAGCAAGACGCACATCCAGCGTTTTCGTGATCTGCTCGTCTATTGCTGTAAATTTCCTCCTACCTTCATCCACTGAAAATTTCCGTCACATATTCAGGTGATTTCGTGTTAGAGGCGCATAACTAGCCACTTAGTTCCTTGACTGCTGCTACTACGGCTGCTATCCTTTGCCGCAGAATCGCATCTTTCTCGCGTCGTAGCTCTGTCTAATTTATCCACGAGGGGCATTTTTTTGGTGTGGTGCTTGCGGTGCACAACCACTTTCTCTGTAAAAGGCTCAAGAAACAGCACCAACCTTTCGCGTCGTGACTTAGTAAAGTGGAAATAGCTAGTAACACTACAAAGTCCATCACAATGGCATTTGTAGGTCGAATTCCTGGTGCTTGGAATTCCACGTCAGCCAATGGCTCAGAATATAACGGACTGGCAGCTTCTTCAACTACCACTCTAGACAGCAGTAGTGGGGGCAACCAGCAGGAAGCCTACTTTACCCCTAGTGGTTCCTACACGAATATTAGAGTTCAGCAACACAATCAAACCGCACCATCTCTTACCAACCGTGCAAGTGTGACTTCTGCTAGCTCGATGCCTTCTGTGTCTAGCTACGAGAACGAGTCCATGGTGCACAAGTACTACCCGGTATTTTGCCAATTCACTGGCATACCGGGAGGCTCTTACTTAGCCGATTCCAAAGTGTCGGGTGGGCTGAATAAAGCTCGGCAGAAGCTTCTGAAACTCTCAAAGCTGCATTTTCTCGAGCTTTCTACAGATGTCTATGACGAGCTTTGCAGACGAATGGCGTCGGAGAATCCCGATACCCCTTCAGCTTTGGAAACTAGAGATGATATTCATCCGAAACGAAACCATGCAAGACAAAAGTTGGCTTTATTATCGAAATCGAGGTTCAATGACCTAGCTACTGATATTTTACTAGAGATTGAGCGAAGGTTCCCTGAAATAAGTCGCCCGTCCTCTCAGTTGTCTAAAACTGGCACTGTCGACGAAAGCTTTCAGTCTGCAGTGGACAGCCCAACAAAAGTAGCACAGGACGGCCATTCTGCAGAGAATGGTCGTTACAATGACGTCAAGCTCCCTAACGAGAGTATTCAGCTTGCATCAGAAAACTTGGCTGCTGAGCTCCCTCTTAGCCAAAGAAATGCAAAGTCGATGGCTTTCCAGTCGCCTACATTACCGGATTTGAAGTTTGATGACGACGATGAAGAGAGCCAGCCTCTTGAAAACTCACACAATGATTTTCAGAATTCTTCCCTGCCTACTATCAATATTCAAGAAAATGATGATGCCTCAGAGCCGTCTATGCGTTATACTCCAGAAATATCATTTCCCGAGGAAAATGGTGATAATTCTTCGTCATTTGCTCAGGCCCTAAAAACCAGCAAAGTGATTCCAACAAAAGCTACTCTGGTCGAGGAAACTGAGGACGAAGACGAGGGGGATGACTCTGAACATGACTATGATGACAAGAACAGTGTGTCTCCTGCATCTCCTCGTATCGATGACTTGGATGAACCAGTGGACAGCCTAGCTATGGAACGACATGATGGATTTCACCATGATAGCAGGTTGGATGATTTTGCACCAGAAACCTCTAGAGATATGGACTACGGTGCGCAGGATGATCTCATGTTTGCAGATGAAAACAGGTCAGACTCTGGATCGAGGCTGAGCCGCCGACTTTCTCAGTTTGATAACAACATGCTAGATGCTATTACTGAAGAGGAATCCGGTTTCTCCGATGCTCAGAAAAGCCAGAGATTGGCTGCTAGAGATAAAGGTGTTTCTGCGGCTGATACCGCCTATTCAGACACATATGGTGTTAGTAGTCTAGCACCAGCAGGCTCTAACCATCACGGTGACAGCGTTGATGAGATTTTGAAAGACAAGGACGATCAGATTAAAACATTGGTTGAAGAGGGATCAAAAATGGACGATACAATTAATAAATTGGAGGCGCAACTCAATGAGAGCGAAAATGTCAAAAGCACTCTGATGGAAGAGAACTCCCGCCTTCATCTAATGGTAGGCGATCTCGAGGACCAAAGAAAGCAAGCTCAAGATAACGCAGCAGAACTTGAAAAGAGGTTAGCCATAGTTGAGTCTCAAAAGACACAACTAGAAGCAGACCTGGAAGAACATGGATTGATTATTCAGAAACATCAGGAGGAGAAGGATGCGATCAACGCTGAGAAGGAGATGCTAGTTACTGAGCATGGCGCCGCATTACAACGATTAAAAGACGATCATGAAAATGAAAAGAAAGCATTGATGGACAACCGATCAGAAGAAGAAGATGTGGTTAAACAGATGACAGCAAAGCATGAGGCTGAGCGACAAGAGCTGCTGGACAAGCATGCAAATGAGATTGCTGAGTCGGAAAAGCTAGCAGTTGCTCATGAGGAACTTCAGTCAAAGTATTCAGAGCTACAGGCCACACATCTTTCTGGGGCAGAAATTTCTCAAGAGCATGAGGCCAAGCTTCAAGAGTTGAAAGAACAGCACGCCAACGAGAAGGAAGAACTATACATGCAAGTACAAAAACTCCAAGCAGAAGCCAAGGAAATGGATGGTTATGTACCCCTAGACGTTCACGAGATCAATCTTGCTAAAATTGCTGATATGCAGAATCAGAATTTGGTCTTGGAGTCAAAGATTCGTGATCTGGAAGCTAGTAAAGAGCAGCATTCTACTGAGTTAAACGTCATCAATGATAGATACGCCGAGTCTTTGAACATGCAGAATCAGTACTCAGAAGATAATGCCAATCTGAGTAAAGAATTGGCCGTTTTGCGGAGCAGATTGGCGGAGAAGAATGTCGAAAATGCGGGTGATTCGAGTTTTGAGCAAACGGGTACTTCTGGCGCTACTTCAGGAAATGTTATAAGCACTGGTGCGAAATCCGTGATGGGCGGTGCTATTTTGGGATCTGCTGTGGCTGGAGGTGCTACTGCTTCTGCTGCTGCTACTGCTACTGCTCCTCTTTTAGCTGCCACTGATAGTGAACATTCTGAATTGAAGCAAAAGTACGATTCTCTCAAAAGAGATCATGTTGCTTTGGAGAAAGAGTTACAGCTTCAACAGAGAATTACAGAGCAAGTTCAGAAAGAAGCATCTGAGTTTCTGGAAGAAATGAGACATCTGGCCGAGAATAAAGACTATTTAGCATCTACTGAAAATCTATCCAAGCAGGTACAGGAGCTAAAATTGGAGGTTCAGGAATGGAAATCTCGTTATTCAAGAACTAAGAGCCAATTGAGAAATATGCGACAGTCTGGAATAGGGGCAACTAACAGCGTCTTCCAAACTGGCGTCGTGCCTATTACCAAGGACAGTCCATATGTTGATTCAAATGGGTTGGTCAGGGATATATCAGTGGTCCACTTTCAACTTGCTATGGATGAGTTTTTACTTAGCACTCGTGCGGGACCGGCACATGAGTTGTTCCACTACTTGCACAACCTGATCGTTTCTACTAGGGCCATCACCCAGGAATTGAATGACCAAGAACAGCCTCTGGACGAAATGTTACGATCTAAACTTGCTCAAAGCAACTCGCTCGTTTCAACTATTGCTAATCAGCTGATTACTATAAGCAGAAACCACAGTACCTCCGGAGGCTTGTCTCCTATGTCTGTGATAGATGCAGCTGCTTCTGATCTTTCTTTTGCTGTCATTGACTTGCTTAAGATTGCCAAAGTTCGGCTCACTGATGAGAAGCTGAATCTGAATAGCAACTCCGACTCATTTAAACGCAGCTCTGTGTTGAATGGGCGACCACCATCTTTCTCTGAGCGTAGACTGTCTTCGGTTCGTTCAGAGAATAGCATTGCTGAGAAGGCTGCTGGCGATTATCGTTCAGCGCAAGACACTGCCAATGCCGGTGATTATCATACAACGCAGAATGTCAATGCTGGTGATTACCGGACAGCACAGAACGTTGCTACCAATGTGCATTCCAGTTCACAGTACAATGACAACTCTGGTGATCGTCGGTCAATACAGCTAAACGGCAACTCTGGTGATCGTCGGTCAATACAGAACAACGGCAACTCTGGTGATCGTCGGTCAATACAGTACAGTGACAACTCTGGTGATCGTTGGTCAATACAGAACAATGCTGTGGCCGCTGAAGCGTCGCCTGAGCGATATGGAGCATTGGGCGACAGTTCTTCTCGTGGAAAAGTTCTGAACCAGGAAAAGAGAGCTTCTTCCAGGATTTCTAGCCAATCTAGTATTCCAAAACCCATTAAACCCTCTTTCGCTGAAAATGAGCCAGAACAACAGCATAAACAAGCTAATTCTTCCCGATATGCTAGCTACCATCGGAAGAGCTTGAGCTGGGATTTCGATGCCGAGGATCCTGACAACACTGTGGCTGAGCTCCAGGCATATCTGGAGCGAAAAACAGTCGATGCTGTTGACTCTATCCAGAATTTGCTGACTGGTATCCGCGAGGGTACTATTTTAGAGGATCTTCTCCCTTTCATGAAGAACGTTATTGAAGTAACGAACAATATGATTGAGGCCACTGGAAATTCCATGAAGCAGACTCGAAACTGGCTGCTCAAGGATAAAGGACTGTACATTCTTCAGAATCTAGAAGACTGCTCAGTACGATTAGACTCTTTGTACGTTGATATTACCCATGCTTCACCGGACGTCGACACAGACAGAATGATTCGACAGCGACTTGCTGGTGTTTCCTTTGACATGGCCAAATGTACTAAGGAGTTGGTCAAGACCGTAGAGGAAGTCAGCTTAACTAGCGAAATCCAGCATATTGATAAGCAGCTGCAGCGATGAGCAGTAAGCAACGTACTTTAATTAATTTTTGTTGTTGTAGAATATTTTATTAATGACATTTAGTTAAAACTCGTTAGGCTGATGATATACTTCACCAATATCTCTGAGAGCTTCCTCAACGACCTGCATGGCTTTTGCAACTTTCTCCTCTTCCAATCTTTGTCCCACAATCTGAACACCGACAGGCAAGCCATCCATTTTGACAGCATCGTAGTTGGCATAAGCACCTTTAGCAATTCGGTTTAGTTTTCCTAAAGATTTGACGTCCAAAACATCAAGTTCTTTATCGACCTTGGTGACAGGTAGGACACCAGCTGAGTAGTCCAAAAGATTGAACATGAATGTATAACCACAGGATGAAATAGATTCGTAGAGGCCACGATGAGGAAATGCAGGAGTAGCATTAGGAACGGTCACAAGAATATCGATGCCTGATTCTTTCCAGGCATCGAAAAACTCCGCCTTGTAGCCTTCTCTCTCAGCAACAAGATCCCATCGCTCAGTGATTGTCTTCTCATTCCAATCTCTGACCATGTAAGCCCACACTGAGTCACCCATAACGTGCTCCAGAAACCAAGCATAAATCTTTTTCAAGAATCGGGGGAGACGCTGAGCAAAAACCATTCGAGCCACTCCTGCATCATTATGTTCGCCTAGAGACTGTTTTCGCAAGGCGATCTTGCAAGAATCAGAGCATAACAGCTGAGAAGCAATTCGGAGTGCTCTGAGGGGACTTGGGGGATTGAACTCCAAAACTTCGTGGCCTTGCTTTTTCAGAGCATCAACAGTCAGATCCAGTGCTCGTGCACAAGCAGGAGTAGGAGTTACAACACCATCATCATATATCACACCAACTTTCAGCTTACTAGGCAACTCAACATCTCTCCAGGGAATGGGATGAACACTGTAATCATATTCCCATGGTTTCATGTCAATGACGCTTTTCAAGAAGAAGGTCAAATCTGGAAGAGAACGAGCCATAGGAGAATAAACAGCAGGAATTCCCTCTTGACCTGGCATTGAAGTGGTGTTTCCAACTTTAGGAAATCTTCCTGTAGAGCATTTCAAGCTGTAGATTCCACTAAAGTGAGCAGGAAGACGTACTGAACCTGCGACATCAGTGCCAACTCCAATACGGCTGCCTCCAAAAGCAAGCAAAGAAGCTTCGCCTCCAGTAGACCCTCCTGGAGCATAGCCCTTCTTCAAAGGGTTTTCGGAGTATCCCCAGATATCATTGTAGCACTCGAATGACAGCATTGTGTAGGGAACGTTGGTCTTGACATATGGGATGGCACCTGCATCTTTCAACAACTGAACCAACAGGGAATTTTTCTTGGCTGGCTTGAAGCAATTCTTGGAGTATCCGATGGTTGAATCATATCCTTCGACATCATGGGTATCTTTCATTGAGACAGGCATACCAGCCAAGGGCATTTTCGCCCGGTCCTCAGGAATTGCAGCTCTGACTGCTTTTGCCCATTTCTCACCATCCTTAATCATGAACTCCGTCACAACATTCAATTCTTTTTGGGCTGATATAGCTTGCTTGCCGTAAGCTAGAAGAACTTGAGTGGAGTCAATTGCTCCACTTTGCACCCCTTGGACTATATCCGACGCGTATTTTCCAAGGAGGGTCTTATCTTCTTTCGTCAATGGCTCTAGATAAGTGGGGAGATCACGCATGCGCTGCTCACGCTCATCCCGCTTGGCTTTTATGTTTTTCTTCAAATCAAAATAACTGCCAAAAATCATTTCAATAACAAACCAATATGTATATGATTAAAACTAATGGGAGTTGGGGAGAAGGCTAAATACCCCTAGGCACTTATTTGGCGCTGATAAAGAGCGATAAGAAGCCGGACTATAAATTACCCATTTGGGAAATCAGACCCCGCTCTGGGGTTGCGAGTTGTGACGGCTTGAAGAACATTCCCGCTATTTTCATATGATTACAGAAGACGGAGAAAAAAGAGTCGATTGAAATATATGAATTATCCATAGCTTTATTGATTTGACCAGTGGAGGCTTGTGCTTTAGTCAACTTATTGCTTCACGGCTTAACTAGGACAAGATGATTGTATTATACCTTGCAAATAAAAAAGAACATATAAATTGAGAAAGCAAATGACGTAGCAAGAATGAGCTGGAACACACCAGCTTCTGCTATAGAAACATGCCAAGCATGCCAAAAGATTTCAAGCCTGATAACGAGTACAAAAATCGAGGAGATAGTTGCAAATTGTCCATGATTATAAGGGCTACCACCAAACCTACATAGTCCACATTAAGGGCCTTGTGAAATAAGCTGACGGCACCTATTGGCCCTAAGTTGACAAGATAGATATTGAATATTTTTATGTAAAGTCGATACAAAAATGATCATACAATTCAAGATATTGTGGAAAATATTAGGTCGAGTATATAAATATATTAGGGGACGACAAAGGCAATAAGGCAAACCAGATCATATTAGTCTTTTGGAAGCAAAATTCAGCACTGAATTGTTGCTGGATCAGCTAAAGAAATTTTGCAATATTAAGCGCCAGATCTATTATAAACATGTGAGAGGAGTGTTGATAGAATCAGATAGGTGAGGTCATAAGCCAGATCAGCTTTGGTGTTCGCTCTTTTCGGCATCAACCACCGACGGTGTTGAACTTTCGTTCGGTGTAGAAGGCTTACCTCTTTTTTCCTTGACGGCTTGACTAGAAACCAGGTTGACATCAAGAGAATATTCCTTGACAGCGAGCAGACTGAGGAGACATGCAGCTGAAAAGGCAAGACCAACATAAAATATGATATGCACAGAGTTATCAACGCATTTTTTCAAAAGCGTCTTCGTTGGAGATTCTGGAAGGTGCCGAATCACCTCAACCAGTGCAATTGCATTATTAGCACTCGAATAAGCAGACAGCTCAGGGTGCTTTCCGACTTGACTTGCCATTTGATTGGAAAACACAGACCCACCTATCGCAGCACCAAAAGCTTGACCAAGAGTTCGAAGAAATGACAAGACAGCAGCAGCTTGACCGTGTCTCTCTGGGGGATTTGGAGACATGACGTTATTGTTCAAAACAACAAAAGCTACTCCTATTCCGAGACCAACCGGAATGTTTATACCGATAAAATCACCTACAGTTGACTTGTAATTGAGTAGAACAAGAAGGCCCATACCAAAAGTCGTCAGTACCCATCCAATATATCCAACAAATAGATATCTTCCCGTGATAGCCACTGTGACACCCGCGGCAATAGAGGAGGGCGCAATAGTCAGCGATTCGGGTAGGAGAGCCACTGCAGACGTGATTGCAGAATAATTCTTTGAGGCCTGATAGTAGAGAGGCAAAAAGTAGATCAACAAGTACAAGATAAGACCATGAAGAACTACCTGAAAGAATCCAATACTGGCAGACAGATTACAGAATACCTTAGTATTGACAATGGGAACTTTTGGCACATAGTACTCGTAAATTCCAACGGCAAAACAACCAGCTCCTCCAAGGATCAAAGGAACAAGCGTATGCCAAGATTTCCATGGAAACATAGTACCACCAAAAGAGATTCCGAGTAGCAAGGAGGTATTGGATGCAGTGAAGAGAACAAGACCGACCCAGTCGATTTTTTCCATCTTCTCCTTGAAACTCGAGCGTTCTAAATGTAAGTTCAAGTACAAGGCAATTGCAACCAGAGAAATACCACACAATGGCAAATTAAAATAGAAGATCCATCTCCATGTTGCATTAGCAGCAAAACCTCCACCAAGCAACGGACCAACTACAGTGCCAATAGCCCACATGGCACCAAGGAAACCATAGTATTTTCCCCGCTCTCTCAGTGGAATAAGATCTGAGATGATAATTTCGGAGAGAACAAGACATCCTCCACCTCCAACGCCCTGAACAGACCTACCAGCAATTAGCAGTGTAAAATCGTGAGAAACCGCGCACATGATAGAGCCAACGGTGAAAAATATAACAGTAATGATAGCCAGAGGTCTTCTTCCAAAAATTTCAGAAAATGAGCCGATGATAGGCTGGAAAACAGCAGAAGTAAGCAAAAAAGCAGAGTTCGACCACATAGCTTGAGTGGAAGTGCCTTTTAGTTCAGCAGTGATAACGGCAAGACCTGCAGCAACGGCAGTAGCATCAATTGCAGATAGCAGTGCAAGTAACATCAGAACACCTATAACACAAAAAACTCCAAACGTTGGTGACCATTTTTCATTCTCGCTACCCTGCTGGCTTTCAGCGTCCTTAGGTATGTCAGAATCTGACAGCTCTATTCCGGCTTGAGCATCGTTCTCAATTGATTCTGCCATTCAAATAAAAGTTACCGTAGAGGATAAGTTGATCAGAATCAGATAAGTTGAATTTTTCAATTTATATTTAATCGAAATAATCCGAATTCAGGCTGAGGTTATCGCATATATATATGTATTATACCTAGTGCCAGGGACCTTGCGGCTCCTGAAATCGGTCGCCTAATCCAGAAAATAAGCTAGCGGAGTTTGAAAGGATTTGCCATCGACATCAATTTCCGTGGAGAACACTGCGGACTGCAATCGAGAACCTTGAATTTGGGTCAAAGAACGTACTTTGGCAAAACTCAATTTTTTGATTACCTCACTGCCAAATATTAGCTAGTGGTCTATGCTTCGGCATCCAAAACAAAATACTAGCGTATGTATGCGTCGTCACAAGCCCATGCTATTGAACTCGAGGTCTAGCCTCAGAACGGCTGAGCTTACGACGTGCGGAGATTCAGGTCGCACAACACCTTGTCACTGATTCATAACGGATATTAGGTATTTAAATGTGACAAAGAGTAGCAAGCTCCGAATTTCTCACCCTCCAGATAGAGCATCAAATTTAATTTCGACTTCGTAATTGCTAATATTTTGAATGTTCAGAGGGCGCAAGAGCTCTATTTGCAGCCAGCTGGCCACTAGTAGTAGCCTTCTGTTGTGGTTCTAGAATCACTGCACCAAATCAAACAAAAAAATCGATTCTAGAGTATATTTTGTAGCTAGACTTTTTGCCACGTCTTCAACGCTTTTGTTACAGTTTGCCTGAATCATTGGGTACGGAAATGCCCTCTTAATTCCGGCGTGAGTGTTTCTAATCATTAGAGAGATGCGTCTATGCTTACGAGCTTAGATGACACACTCCGCAAACTCCGCAAACTCCGCTAAGAAAGTCCGCAAGAACAATAGGATGGTGGAGCCATGACTTACTATAGCACCTTTATAATGGAGCGCCCGGAATAATCCGTATTGCGGAAGCATGCGCGGGGGACACACAGAAAACTCGCAAACATGGAAATTGGCACTGAGCAAAGAATCACTGCGATTTGTGATCGAGCGGCAGGGCCTTAGTTTTGTACTGCACAAAACGAGCTCTGATAATCAGATAATCAGTGAAAATACAAATTTTTATTGAATCCATGAATTACATAGGGCTGGATCAATAAGTGTTCTATATGTAATACGCCTGCGAATGGGTTTGATCGGAGAACAAGAGTGTCACGCGGCAATGTAAGGTGTGGATGAAAGGCCATTTGGATGAGAGCTGGGAGCTAGGTGAATGGGATTTGAAAGCTAGGTAAATGAGAGGTTGAAGCAAGAAAAATAAGAACTGAAAGCCAGGTAACTAGGGCCTTTTCGTATTAAATACTTCTCCAATAGGCAACTACTCGAGGGCGACTATGTCACTTGGTGAAGACCAAAGAATTAGCGAAGTTTCTATACGATCTGTTATTTTCCTCATATAATGGCGCCCAACCATTAATTATGAGCACACTTATGATGTCGAATATTCTCTCGGATAATTATGTTTTGTTCAAAAAGAACTTTCGTTTAGTCATTCGTCTGTTCGGATACATAACAGTTATCACTCGTCGCCAGTGTTTGAAGAGTTATTCCAATAAGGACTGTGGCTCATCCCAACGGCGGGCGATGAGCAGCGGGAAGCAAAAAAAAAAAAGAATGCCTAGTTGAATAGCACGAACTAACGACAAGAATTGCAACATCGGAGTTCCACTTTGTTTCTGCAGGCCAAGTGTGTCTAATTATCATAATCTTCTTACAGGAGATTCGTGTAGAGAATCTTATTGGACGATCGCTTTATCGAGCGTTTTATCGAGACCCGATACCGAGATAAACAACCTTCGAAAACCGAGAACTGCTATTCATGAGAGAGATGCGGTTGAGCAGGTGTAGAATGACATCTCCAGCGAATGAGGGGTAAGAGCTAATGCAAATCAGTTGAACAGATAAAAAAAACACGCCCTTGATCAAAACTAGTTATGACTGTAATTACTAATCTCGGTTTTATATGAGACTGCGGACATAAGCCTCCGCCACGCTGGATACGACGCTAAGTCGCCGTCGATCCGAGGTTGAGAGGTCGAGGGGAAATCTAACGAAGTATACAGCTAAAAAAATTCAGTTCTCACGATTACTCCCCGACATACCCAAATCGTGAAAAGAAACAGGAACTTTGATCCTATTTAATCTTCAAGTTTTCGAAAGGGTCATCGCTCAGCACGCTTGGCAACAGGTTACCTGAAAGGCGAGGAGCGATGGCATCACTCCCATTTTTACAAGGCAGTCGGCTTTCGCGGGATTTGCCTAATGCGATGCCGTTTCCTTTTTGTAGGTTTGGGGGAAGCGAGCGGGATGCGATGAGCGAAGATTTGGTGCCGTCTACTTCTCAAAAAGGCACAGAGTTCCGCATGCAAAATCTGCAAAAGTTGTTTGAATCAAAAATCAAGAATCCGCGAAACAAGGAGATGATTATTATCAATACAGAGAATATTAAAAAAAAAAAAATCAGTTAATGCGATTCGCTCTCACTGATCAGTGCGGCTATCTCTGGGCTAAGCTTTCAAGTTTAAGAAATCTAACCAAAGCTTGGCGCATCTCGCACATGGTCGAGGGGGATAGCCAAGATGTGGCATTACATTGCTTTTTTGTTTTCCCCGAACAAAGCTGGTTAAGAACCTGCGATGGACAAATGAGGTGCTTCAAATCAAAAGATAGTGGACGCAACTAGAACTGAAGAGTAATCAGCCTCGTTGTTTTCTGTGATTAGAGCTTGAACAGGGAGGGTATAAAGTGACGGTGCTGCTGCTGATTGATTTGTCTCGCAGATTGACTCCTCCAGCCAATTATCACTATGAGCAACCTCGAAGCCGTTCAGAGTGCTATGTCTGATATTGTTCAAGAAAATAAACAAGCTCTTAATAATTTCGCTCATGAAAACCTAGACGAAGAAGCCATCAAATCGTGGGATAAGTTGCCTTTGGAGGAATTTTTGCACCATGCTATCAAGCAGCGTGCTTTGGAGGGCACCGAAGAATATGGTCCTGCTGAGTCTGCCATGCCTCAGTTTGCTCTTGCCAAAAAAATCCTGAAAAAGGAGAAAGAAGCTTCTGGAGAGGAGAATGCCAATTCTGCTGTAGCTCCTGATAATGGATCTAGCGATGTCGCTTTTGGTACCGTTGAGCAGGCCAATCTCGCTCTTCGAAATGCCTCTTGGGTTGCTGTTTTCTATCTTATCACTACCGATATTTTGGGTCCTACCTCTGCTCCTTATGCTATTTCCCAGCTTGGTTTTGTTCCTGGATCGCTCCTTTTTTTCTTGTTCGGCATTGTCGCTGCCTATACTGGTTACCTCATCTGGCAGTTGTTCTTGAAGTTGGACTCTGCTAAATACCCTTTGAGAAACTATGGTGATACTGCTGGCCGTGTTTTTGGTGGATATGCTCGATATATGGTCGATCTTCTTCAGGCCATTCAGTTGCTTTGTAACGTAGCTGTTATCATTCTTGGTAATGGTCAAGGTCTTGCTCAGATTGCTGCTGGACCCAGTGGAACGAAGAATGTTTGTTTCTCAGTTCTTGTCGTTATCTGGTCTTTGGCCGGTATGATAGTTGGTCAGATCAAGTCTCTTCAGAAGTTTGGTTTTTTGGCTAACACTGCCATTTGGATGAACCTGTTCATCTGCCTTGCTACCATGGGTTGTGTTGCACACTCTAAGCCCAATTATTCAGCTGCTCTTACTCAGCTTGGTGTTCCTGAGGGCCCTGTTATCACCAAGGCCGTTATTTCTGGTGCTGGTAACTTTACTAACCAGCTCGAGGCCTGCATGAATATTGTCTACTCTTATGGTGGAGCTTTGGTGTTCATTAACTTCATGGCTGAGATGAAGCGTCCTTGGGATTTCTGGAAGGGAATGATCATGGCTCAGTCTTTCATTTTTGTTGTTTATTTGCTTTACGGACTCTTTGTTTACGCTTACCAGGGTCAGTTTGTTATCAATCCCGCCAATCAGGGTGTCTCTGGTTATGCTTGGCAAACTGTTTTGAACGTCGTTAATCTTGTTTCTGCTTTGATTGCTGCCGGTCTTTATGGTAATGTTGGTATCAAAGTTGTCTATACTACCTTTATCCAGGGCTGGGCTCGAGGACCCGCTCTTTATACCAAAAAAGGACGAGTGGTTTGGTTCTTCATGGTCATTATTTACTGGGCAGTTGCTTTTGTTATTGCATCTTCCATTCCTCAATTTAGCGCTTTGACTGGTGTTATTGGAGCTGTCTGTATCTTGCAGTTCAGTTATACCTTCCCTCCTTTGATCAAGCTCGGTTTCGATGTTCAGATCAATGCCATGAGTGCCGATGGTCCTTATGACCCTGTCACTCGAACTACCAACCGAGTTGATACCTGGAAGAACTGGTCTCGATGGAGACGAGGTCTTTTCACTAATTTCTGGAAGAATGTTGGCCATTTGATTTTATTCCTTGCATCTTTGTGTACTGCTATTCTTGGTTGCTACTCATCCATTAAGGCAATGGTATCTGCTTTCTCCAGTGGCTCATCAACTTCTTTCGGATGCAAAGCCCCTGTTTAAGGAGTCGCCTGTTTCTGATGTCATTTCAATGCACCTTGGCTAACATTTGTATTTTGTATTTTGTCTCGGAATGGGTTTTACCAAGTTAACCAGTTGTATATATAAAAGTTTCGATGTTTGCTATAAAGTACATTTCTAATATTATTCTTTTTTGCTACACTGTTCGATATCGTCAGTTTTTATAATTTAGAAAAGATCAGAGATGGGGAATCTTTGATCTAAAGTTTTCAGTGTAGTTCAACAGCCTATTTGTTTCACTCACTTTTACAGATACGGGTTGAAATAATGACTTCGTTTCTGATGCGAAGACAAGAAAATGAGAAAGCGTTCAGAAATAATTAAAAAACACCACGACAATGCTATTTAATGATCATTCATACTTGGCTCCATCTCTGTATCGTGTAACGGTGTAACAATATCAGATAACCTCGTAGGGTTAGGGTACTACTATGATTTTCTACAGCAGCAGCATCAAATCTCTCCATCAACTGCATAGGAAGGGCCGATACTATACGAGTGAGATGACGGATTCTCAACTCTTAAAGTCTGAAAAGGGACAGTTACCAAAAGACAAGGCAACAGCCTCAAAAGATGGCAAGTTTTTGCGCAAAAAGCCGGATTGGAAAGTACGCTATTCTGATATAGTCAAATATACACCAAGTCGATTAGAGCACATTTCTTACGAAGATGAGTTGATGCAAAGAGCAAAGGGTGTCAATTTCATATTTCAAGCTGGTGCTGCGTTGAATCTTGATCCGGCCTTGTTGGTCCATGCAGCAGTGTTTCTGCATCGATTTTATCTACGATTCGGGACCAAAAGATGCCATTATTATGTGAGTAAAGTACTGGATATGAGCTGGTTGCAAAATTCTGACTGATAGGAAATTGGTGGTGCATGCTTGTTTCTGGCAACTAAGGTTGAAGAGCGCATGAGGAAGCTGAGAGATGTAGCTATTGTTTGCACAAAAGTAGCCTCGAAGAACCCGAAGTTAGTAGTTGATGAGCAGTCAAAAGATTTTTGGAGGTGGTCTGAAATACTTATTTATAATGAAGAACTACTGCTCGAGGCGCTTTGCTTTGATGTGACGTTCAATTTCTTTGATGGATTATTGGAACTTGAAAACACATACCAACCTGATGCGATACTGACCAAGAAAATCCGTTCGACATTGATCGATTGGTCACGTATGCCTATATGCTTGATATTCAGCTGGCCCGAAATTGTCCTGGCTGCTTTTCACCATTGCTTAACGACAATCGATCCTGGAAACAGCGAGCTAGAGGGATCCATCAAGAAATCAGAGGAGTGGGCCAACTTTCTCAACAGCAACAACCATAAAGATGTTTGTAAGGATATCCTTTCTCGCATTGCATGTTACTACGATATTATTCGGCCATTAGTGCCCCATTCATACGATTTTCAAGCCCAAAAGAGATCGTCTTCCTCAGACAAGCGATCTTTGTCGACAGAGCATGCTTCAGAATCAAAGAGACCAAAAACAGAATAATTAGACTCTGGAAACGCTGGACTTTTCTGTATAGTCATATACTTATTTAATGTCTTCGTGGAATATCATGCATTTCAAGCCATCTCGCGTATGCCGCAGATCTTGCAGTACATCTTCTCAACTCACCACAGTCATCGCGTGATCAACGCGCAGAAAATCATGGATCATGCAACGTCGGAGTCTCTGGATTTCATGACTCAGATCGATGGTAGTAACGGAAATAATCCACAAGTGGACTCTTTTCCTCCTTTATTTGATGAAGACGAGCCAGATCGTGAAGTCAAAGCTGCAACTGATGATAGCCAACGACGCTTTTATCTGGCACCTGTGACGAGCAGTGCCGCCAAAACTCCACACAGCACGGACCCTGAGCATGAAGATGAGAGTCCAACGGAGAGTCCCAGGTTTGATGAAGACACTCAGAGAGTGAACTCAGAGCCCAGCGAAGGACGATATGGTGGCCCGGGAATATATTCATCTCCGCTATTCACGACGAACCAGTATTCCACGCCTGATCTCGGCACTTTTGTTTCAGATTCGGTTCCTAAAAGCGATGAGAACGTTCATTCTTTACGGGACTCAAGTAGGATTAACGTGACTGATCAGATGCAGGTTGACTCTCATCTTTCAGATGCTTCTGAAGATCAAACTCTGCATATACCGATAGACCAGCAAGCAACGCAGCCCGTTAATCAGGCACCTGGTGAACAGACAGTCAGATCAAATACTAAGATAATGCAATTCAGAACTCCTGTGGTGAAAAAGTTCTTGATACCCACTGACGATGTTAGCGAGGACGACAGTACTCAGAGAGTCGCTGTGCCACCACCTTCCACTGAAAAAATAGTTAGAAATATTCTCAGTGCTGGAAGACCAGTTACCCAGGTTATGGGAACTCCATTTGCGGATTCTCAGCTGAAAAGTCGAATAGATCATGATTCCTCAACACCAACTAGCGGCGCTCATAGCAGCCTTGGCAAGGAAGGAACCACGAGACCCATGTCAATGGTTAGCGAAGCTTTCGAAGAGACAGAGACTCCTTTGGCAGGACGCATTGAAACTATTGTGAGCGATCAGGAAACTGAACTGAGGCCTTGCGGGAGAAAAGATGACGAGCGCAGTGTACAATCATCTGGAGAGATCATAAAATCTTCACCAGATAAGAGTCAACAACCCAGGAAAATCAAAAGACCGCGCAAAGGACTATCATACTCGTTGTCTTCGTCTCCCAATGCCAAACGGAATAAGTGGTCTGATGAGCCAAAGAGCTCACCCAAAGCGAAGAGTTTATCTCGTACAACCCCATCGCCGGCTAAGAATAAACCAATATCACCGGGGTTTACGCCTGGTCACTCGCATATACGAATGCCATATTTTGATGAGCCAGGTGAGAGGACACCTACAAAGGTACGAAGAGACAAAAGAGCCGTTCCTTTGTACGACGACGACGGCGACGATGAGGGTGAAGGTGAAGGTTCTGATCTAAATAACACTAAAAGACTCACAGTTAGCCGAAATCTTCTGCCGGAAATGGGACAGGAGGAAACTGGAGTGTGGCTACCATGGAACGACGGCAAATGGTGGGTTGTTCAGGTAACTGACGGTGCACCTCAGGGAGTCGCAAGCATTTTTGAACCAGGAGCACAGTCAAGCCATCTTACACTAATAGACACTTCGGAGACCGAAACCAAAGCGAACTCGGATAATGTTAGACGATTGGATATCAGAGTGGGAGATAAAATCAAAATACTATCTGATAAAAGGCCCCTTTACGAGATAGTAGAGCTGATAAAAGGAGATTCTATCATACCGAATATTCGAAGTTTTGGCGGTTACAACTATGTTAAAATCAAAGCTACACAAACAGCCAATAAGAAAGGGGAGCAAAATGATGAGCTTTTGGTCGTGGCACTGGGGGATATATACATGACCTCTAAATTGGTAGTTCAATACCTTGCGAGCCGGCAACAAGCCAAAGTTTTATATCAGCCCAAGCTATCGTTGGTGGCCACACAATTGGAGCTTAGTGATTTAAGCAATTACGAAAGAAGGAAGGCGTCAACTTTTGCAGAGATTTCAGGTAACTATCGAGAGCAATCGGTTAGCGTCTCGCTTGGCCAAATGGCCCTCGATGCTGAGGTAATAGATGGTGGCAGCATTTATGACGAAAAACCAAAGGGCGGAATTTTTGCAGACTGTGTGTTTGCAGTATCCTCAATTTCTGGCTCTGATTATGAGACTCTTAAAAAATGCATATTAAAAAATGGCGGAGCTATTTGCAACAATGGCTTAAGAGATCTATTGACCATCGACTATGGTCAGTTCAAAGTCGACTGGAATAGCAAGATACCGAAAAAGAGATTCAAATTTGGAGCAGTGATATCGGCAGGTGTCTTGAGAACGCCCAAATATCTTGAGGCAGTGGCACTTGGGTGGCCAACATTGTCCTGGAGGTTCATTGATGATTGCATTCGATCCGAAGAACTCCTTGATTGGAACGGGTATGCCTTGGCAGCAGGGTTGAGTGAGGCACTTGATAATAATCCCAGAAGTCACGATCTTAGCCGGTTCAATTCGAGATGGAGAGAAAATGCGGATTTGGAAGAACAGTTCTCTTACAGGAAGAAGCTTTTACAGGGAGTCAACACTCCCATATATTTAATCGATCGAGTCCCGGGGAAAGAAGATGCAGTGAAACTGTTTCTCTTGCTAATGGGAGCCAATTCTGTGACTCTCGTGAAGAAAACAAGCGAAGTTCCGAAAGGAAGTATAGTCATTGATCCTTCTGTCAAGACCGAATCTCAGAGCGGAAAGGATGGTACAGCAAGGTCATATACGCATTACTGGAAGTATGTGAAGCTTATTTGTGAGGAAGGTAAATTGCAGCTTCCAGAAAGCATTTATTACAACCGAGAATGGGTTATTCAATGCGTTATCAATGGGCGCTGGGTATGAATACTTAAGATCATCTTACAACCAAAAAAGCATCTTTTTCTCACGGTGCAATATTCGACCACCTAACGTTTTACACTCCAATCAGTTTCAGTATAAGCGCAAGGGTTGCAATGATTCGCAATAAGCAAGAACCAAACTGCAGATTCCCTAATAAATCAAAGAGACACAAACTACAATTGAATCTTTGAAATAAGTATGAACAAGAACCCTCCTCCTCGGAAAAACTTCATTTAGCATACAGTATACATATACGCATTTACAAACAAATATATAACATACTGTGAATATGTTGGGCTCATCTGACACTCAAATTTCCTTGTCTCAGTAGAGACTCCAGTTGAGTTCTTAAAAAGTCCTGTTTCGTCTAAGCACCCTGAATCACCACTAATTACTAGAAGTTCAATAACCAAAACCATCAAGTCATTGAGTACCAGGCCAGAATCATGGAAAAATCTGACGTCCACCTGCAACCCAAAACCGCATGTCTAGTTGCCAGGAACAGGAGTCTTAAACGGCCCATGGACTCACCTTCAAACAGGATTTGACCCAGCGAGTCGACTGAATAAACGGAAAGCCAGCAAAAACTGCTAGTATCCATAGCACAGAAGATAACCAGAGACAATCCCTCGGGTGAATATCACGTGACCAGATCATCCTAATTCCCTAAGCTCGCAAAGACACCAGCAATGGAGGATAAAAACACAAATCTACCATGATCACTGCCTGAGGCGAAGGACTGGTTTCAAAAACTAGTTGATTTTATTGGCATTGGGTAAAACAGCGGTTTGTCTAAAGGGGCCATTACGGATGAAGAGAAAAAATTTCCATTGTAAAAAATCTATTTATCCTTAGCGAGCATAAAGTCTCCCACCAATGCACATGGTTAGGAGCAGAACAGTCCTAACTGAGTGAAAAAAAACGATTCAGGGCACCAAGAAATATTGCAAACGGGTCATAACGCGGAGTCCTCGATAATTTCTAAGAAATCTGTTACATGTATGTTTTCAACTGAATGCTTGCAGAAATTGCCGGTTCATCGATGCTCGTGCGGTTTTGGGCCAAAGTAGACAGACTGTAATATACGGGGGACGGGTTCGACGATCATTGTCCTGAATGGGAAAGTGGGATGTCAAGTGACCTGAACTGAGCGGACTACCCCGGATTTAACAGAGCCGATGATTGGCTACGAGCAAAAGATCTGAAACGTCCAACTTCAGTGAGAAGCACGTGGAATCTTCACCAGGACCACACATTTTATATTAGCAAAGTCTATGATAATCAGCCTGTAATGCAAGTGACACGAAACTGAGCATGGGCATCCTATAGGTGATAGTGGGTCTTGGTCTCAATTTTAGTGCCGGCTGTTCTTGGTGTTTGTCCTGAGTGGTTACCAGTAACAGCCCCAGGCAGGTCATCGGATCCGAAAGCAAAAGAACATAGTAGCGGGAGTACCTCTGCGTAGCTAGATAGTTTGATGAAATTATAATGCTGGCTCTCGGCACTACGTCACTTTTTGCCATGGAATGAAGTCGCGCAGAACTCTCATTTCAGTAAATCTTCTTTACAGTCAAACCGTAATGGTCAGAGTTTGATTAGAAAGGTGGGGTTAGCGTGGGCAGTGAAAGCCATAGCAACCGGATCATAAATGTCGCGATGTAGCAGTAAATAGAGAGCACATATCAATAGAATGAGCGTTCTGTGAAATGCGTCAAGGAAGCAGAGTAACAGCCTAGCTCGCGAACATCCATAAAGGGGAAGAGAGGGAGGGGGGTGTCTTCAAACATGGGCTTTTGTATGGCCCTGCCCCACCAAAGCCATTCTCAAGTCAATGGTAAACTTAATCGGCAAACAGTCACATAATACATACCTGCCGGATCAAGGATCTAGGAAGCTTCGGAGAACAGTCCGTAGTAGAATGGGAGTGATCCACCTCAGTAGATATTGGTTGTAGTATTGCATTTGGTATTCTTGTTGGTGATAAAAACAGACTATCTCTATCTCCGAAACGGGGCACCACCACTCCATGATGTCACTCAGCCAGCCAATCATAATGACCCAAAATTCGGCCGCCGAGAGTCATTTCATTATTAGATCTCTGCCGCGCTCTGAACATTTCCACCCTCTCTAGCGTAGGGTATAGTGCCTCCTTTTGTGTAAAGCTCGGCAACAGCGGCCAACCCCACTACCAAAAGGGCAGTTGACCAGTGCACACACGCAGCCCCCCGCATTTTTAATATTTGTGAGTCTGGGGAAACTCAACTACCAACTTACCAGCACTGCTTTATATTCCTCGTTCAGCACTGCAATTTCTCCGGATCATCATTAGCGTAATAATTAGCGACTGATCATCGACTCCAAGCAGCTGTTCGTGATATCCGGGACTGTTGTTGTGTTTTTTTTCTGACCTTTGTTGCTTGCAGTATCTCCAGCCCGCGATTTTTTGATTTTTTTCCTCGCGGTTGCCCCAGTACTGTGTTAGTGCGCCGACTCAACCGACACTTGAACTACTAAAGCAGCTCTAACAATTGACGTGAGTAATAAGAATATAACGTGATATTTTCCCTTTGAAAATATGTAATGGTCAATTCAAATCTTTGCTATTGCAATATCAAAGTCCCTGATCCTCGGGTTGCTCACATGGCCCAAAGATCTGTGTCACATTGTACATGCAGCCAGAGGGGCCTTGTTCTGCAGTCGAAGACCAACAAAAATGCACGTCAGCCATGACTGGAAAAAGTCCCGATTTTTGTTTCTTCAGAAATCTAAATTCTTTATTGTGCTAACTCCTCTACAGTTGTTGTCTGCTAGTCCGGTTGTTTTCAGTTTTCCAGTGCCAAGGTTAGTTTCGGAAATCCCACCCTTGCCAGAATTGTAACTCTGCCTTTATCACTTGAGAAGAATCGAGATACTTCTAGCCAACTTTTGAGTGTCACTTTGAATTCGTGCTCAAGTTAGAGTTTGGTTTTTGTTGAGCACTTACAGCTACTTTGTACTATTTGTACTATTTGTGCTATTTGTGCTGTTTGTGCTATTTGTGCTATTTGTGCTATTTGTGCTATTTGCAAACACCTGTCATAGGCGTACTAGTCATCTGATCAAATCCACAATACTGGCTATCTAGCTTTATCTTTCTACTCCTAGTATCCACACTACGGGATTTATCCATCTCATACTTTTCTTCTTTTCCGATCAGCAACCTTTGGGTTTCTGGCATTCTTCACTTGAACGGGTATATACCTTCCGTCAGTCGCCGGTGCACCTTAAGCCTACTTTACTTGCCTGTGGTTCGCTCATCAACATCAAGCAAAGATCTGACTTTTTTTCCATACTTGAGAAAAAGCGCCATACTTGTCAGCTACATCCCAACCTTTGAGATATTTTATTATTCAGTCAAGCAGGAGTTTTTGTTCTAATTTTTTTTCACCTTTGCCGATACTCTGAAAGCCTTTCACTCCCACTCATACTCAGTGACTGAGAAATTTAGGGAAACCAGAAAGCCCGCCGCGATCCAAACTTTCCTAAACACACTTTCACATCGCTGCCAGTATGGACCAAGCATCACCAGCGTCGGTCGTATCAGATGCTTCGACATCTGGACGATCGGCTTCTGTACAGCTTGGGAAACCTATGAATGGCATAAAACCAACACAGCCAATACCTCCAAAGTCTACTATGATCAAGACCGACAAACCTCGTCCCCATGTGTGTACGACTTGTACGAGATCATTTGCACGATTAGAGCATTTGAAGAGACATGAAAGGTCACATACAAAAGAAAAGCCTTTTCAGTGTCCTGTTTGTGAACGTTGTTTCTCTAGAAGAGACCTGTTACTTCGTCATAAACAGAAGCTCCATGCATCTTTTCCAGAGTCCCCAAAAGCCAGGAATGCTGCTGCGAATAATAGAAGAAAATCTTTGCCCGCGGTGAAAAAGGAAGAGGGAAGGAGTAGTTCGGTTTCTAGTGGATCTTATACCATTCCCGAGACTGTACAAGGAGAGCAACTACCAAGCAACCTACTTCAATTTGAAAATGATCTTGAAGCAATCATAAGAAGTGCAGTAGTCGCAACTCAGAGCTCTCTAGAATACTCATCTTTTCTCAAAAACAAAGTGCAGCCCCGAAATAGACACCGGCATTCTTCTTTCTCGGCTTCATCCGCAACCTCTTATTCTAAAGATAAAGACGCGGAAGCCATTCAAAAATATCTATATCCAATGAATGGACCATCAGAAGTTGGATTTTCGACTCCGCAGTTGTTGCCTGCTAGTATGGATATCGACACTCCTATCGACGACTTGTTCGATGCTTCTGATCCCCTATTTATAAACCCACAACAATTGCTCGGCCAACAGAAATCTCAGCAACAAGATTCTAAGCGGGCAGCTAGTGCTGATGCTGTGGTACAGAGCTCAACTGATTCAGAGAATGCTGCTCTCAGCTTTCAGTATCAGGGAAGTCAGCAACCATACAGTCAAACTCATAATGCCGATATACCCAGCAACAATTTCATCCGAGCTCGCCAGAATTCAACAGCGTTGGATAGTTCTTTGAACCTAGACGATGATGTCAGTCCCACGAGTATGATGAATTTCGAAAACAGTGACTTCTCTTGGCTGCCTCCTACTGAGCAACCTAATGCCAACCAATCTTATACACCACAAAGTGTGCTAAAATCCACTGGACCATTTTCGCCAGCACCTGGATACAATTCTCTAGACTCACCGCTATCTTTGAACATGTCTTCTGCTCCGCCCTCTGGTAATAGAGGCAACTCTATTTTCAATAATTCTGTCAACTATTCCGCTACTCTTCCAGGGCACGTCCTATCAGAAGTCTCACCCCAGCATGGCGATCCTAGTCAGGATCATTATTCCGTTCTTGGTAACTCTGAGCAGACAATCAATGACTCTATGCAAGCGCACAGTGATCACAACATGGGACACATCCCTCACTTCGACCAAGACACCATCTCTGATTTCAACAATGAAAATGAAACGAGTTGGAGAATGAAATCGGAAACTGAAAATCCGTCACCGGTAAGGCAGGGGAGGAAAATGACCGAAAGTTTAAGAATGCATATTGTGAAACTGCTGTCTGCTCCAACAGCTTTCAGTTCCAACCCTGCTCCCCAAATACCGAGTGTTCAGGAGCTTCAAAAATATATTGATAGCTACAATGCTCATTTTGGAAAACACCTACCTTTTCTACATGAGAGCTTAGAATTCAGTGAAGAGACAGTTGCGCTGGCATTAGGAATGTCTGCTATTGGTGCTCTATATTGTCTGGACCGAGCAAATTCATTTACGATTTTCGAAGCATCCAGAAGCTGTATTCATATCTATTTGGAGTCACGACAGGAAAGGAGAGATAGTAATGGTAATTTTCAAGCAAAAAAGCTCAGTACCCCTATGTGGTTAGTTCAGGCCCTGATATTGGGGGTGATTTATGGACTTTTCAGTGCTGAATCTTTAGCAAATGAGATCGCGGTAGCTCAGGCCAATGCTGTAGTGTCGCTTGCAAAATCAGCAGGCTTGCACTTGCCACCGAGCAATTTCTTTCAAGCACCCGAAGCTAATGCCGGATCAGAGGCTCGTTGGAGGTACTTTGTGGCAGTTCAAGAGAGAATACGTACTATGCATGTTGTTCACACTATTTGTGGGCTTCTGACTACTGCTTACAATCTGACACCATCTCTTGAGAGCTCTGAACTCAAGTGTGGATCACCATGTGACGAAAGTTTGTGGAGTGCAGCATCGGCTGCTGATTGGCATGCGATTTTGCAGAAGAAGGGCCTTGAGGAAACTTCACAGTTTGCTATTGAAGGGCCAAATTTTGCTGCATGCCTGCAGAAGCTGATGCAAGGCGAGACCCTTGTTGGCAAGATTCCTCAGTTTACTTTGTTGAGCCTGATGTATGCTATTCATTTAGAGATCAACAAGCGGAAGGTCGCACACGATCGTCGATTTTTCAAAGCCAGAAGAAACAGTTCAGTTGGTGTATCACCACAGCTGGTTGGCGAGCCTAGTGGAGAGACAGCGACTACTGCCATGAGAAGAGAGCTTTCCTGGTTGGAGCAAGAGAAGATGAACATGGAGAGCATTCTGGGTGCTTGGGAGACGACCTGGTCGCTTTCTCCTTTGGCTTCATTAAGTCCAAGCAGCCAATATGGGCCTTTAATGTCTGATTCGATTCCATTGAGCTCTTTGGCGCATGTGAGACTTTATCTGGACCTGCGAAGAGCCAAGGAATTTTTCTGGAAGCGAGATTTCTCAAGAATGGGACAAGAACTTGATAGTCTTGCACCACCAGGTTTGGGAGATAACGGGGAGCCTTTGAGTCCCGTATCTACTCAGCTTCCAAATAACAGAGGCTATTGCAAGCTTGATGTTCTTCTCGAGGCAGCTTCCTACGCAGCAGATTCTATTTCGCTGTGGGAAAAGCATAGCGTGAAATGGACGTTGGAGAAAACCGCCATTCATACCTTTTTCCATACCATAATATCCCTGTTTGATTGTGCTCTAGTTGTCTCAGAGTACCTGAACCGACTTGAGAAGCGTGGAAGAGCATTATGGAGCGAGGAAGATATGATTCTTGCAGTGCGCATCACAAAGATCCTTGCTCGTGTTGTCAAAGTAGTCGGTCTGGAAGGTCTTGATTTACCACCTAATAGAAATGAGATGAATAATCTCAATCAGCAAGGCTTGTTGATGTCAGTAGAGTTGGAGAGCTACATGCCAACAAAGCCAGATGGACCTCAGCTCAGCGTGGCTTCTTTGTACATAGTATCGAGAATGCTCACCAAAGTTTACGTGTGGCCATTTGCTCAGGTTATGGCAGAAGCTTTGCAAACCAGAGGAGTTCAGATAAGAAGGTCTCCCGCTGATTTGTCATGACCCCTGAAAGTTTAATGATGTCTCATTTACGAATTCATTTAAATCAACGTTGAAATGGGAATTAATTTTTTATGTCAAATTAGGTACTTGTTTCGTACTTTTGGACCAGTGAGTCGTAGAAGTCATCCCAGCTCTGAAGTTCTATTCCGCTAAGCTTCAGAGCTCCATCGGTTCTGGCGGAAGAAATCGCCTTATTTATTTCACCCGATGCTCGAATAACATTTCTGGTGATTTCTCCTTGTTTTTCAAACTCCTGTTTGATAGCATTTCCCTTGACAGTCACAGATACCATGGCGCTCAATTTTTCAATAATCTGATCAAGTTTTTTGTCGAGAGTGATGAGATCGAGATCAATGGCAGAAAAGCGGCCAATGATAAACAATGAAAGAACTTTGATTTCATGCTCATCACCTAGGCCAGCAATCACACGATCTACAATATCAGACAGCAAGCTTGGATCATGTAGAGATGTGGCTGTAAAAGTATTGACGATAGTGTAAATGGCCTCGTAAGCAGTTTTTCTTACTTCCAAGCCACCATCCACTTTGTGCTTGAAAGGGCCCATCTGAACAGTCCTGATGAGAGATGGGTTGGGGATCGTTTCCTCGCTGATGTATTGAAGAAGCTTGTCAAGATATGGTGACAGCATATCTGGTTGCTTGTGGATTGCTGATACAAGTACCCCCAATGCACGTTGTCTGATATTAACATCCTTGTCTTCGACCAAAGCCAAAACATCAGCCATGACTGGTCTCAGAATGTCATCAAAGGCCACCGCCGAGCCGTCGTCGTTGGTGACAGCATCAAATGAGCATCTGAGTGCTTCCAAAGCGATGGATCGATTTTTGCTGTCGGGCGACTTCCAATTGTCTTGAAGTGCTGTCAAGAAAGAAGCAGGGTCAAGCAAACTGAGATTGCCCAAGCATTGGGCAACCAACCCCTGTTCATCTCCTGAGCTGACCTCAGCAACTTTCCCTTGCACGTCGTTGTCCACAGCAGTCTGATGGATTTCAATTTGAAAGAGTATATCCCAGAGACGAGATGCCTCTGATCTGAGATGATCTTTGTCTTGAGCTACACCGTGGATGGCTGATGAGATGGCCTGATTTAGAGCAACCAACTGCAAAAAGTGAGATGAACCGCGATCCAGCAAAGTGGGAATCAGATCATTTAAATATTTGAAATGATGGCTTATAGTTCTGCCCAGTGATTGAGCAGCGGCATGCCTCACGACTTCATTCTTCTCACTGAAGTAATCGTAAAGTGTTTTCATAATTGAATCATCAACTTGTTGCGCCCGTTTTCCATAGTAACCATATACTGTCAGTGCCCAGATGACTAAATCAGACTCATGATTGCTCTTGTCACTGATCACATTCACATATTCATTCAAGTATTGCGGTCCCAAGGCTGAACTTGCCAACAAAGCTCCTAAAACTTGTGCCTTAAGATCTGTATTACTACCTGATGATGTCATCTTTTGATAGAGATCCTCAATGACTGAAGGCTGCGTTACCTTGACGAGTGACTCAAATAGCATCAGAATATCATTTGTCAGGCTCTGATGAAGGCTTTCTGTTCCATTTACTTCGAAAGAAGCACTGCTAGTCGTTGCCTCAACAGAAGAAAGATCCAAGTCTAATGTGCTCAAAGAAAAAGATGCTATACTTGACAAAATTAGCGGATCTTTGGAAACTATTGGTAACAATGCACTGAGTGTGCTGACCTTGAGATCAACTTGTTGCAGATCGCCCAGGTCAACTGTGCCTCCTTGAGACACAGCCTTTGCAATTTCAACAGCAGCTTCCGGCTCTCTATCGTTAGATATGTTTCTGGAAAGCTGCTTCGATATTTCGCTCAACGCGGACAATGCGGCCATTCTCACTGAACGCTCGTTCAAATTCAAAAGGTAGCTCAGGTCGGTAGCCATCTGTCGTGTCCATGACGAAGCAGTATTGTTTTTCCCGCAAATAATTTGCTTGATAGTTTCCAAAACCTGCAGTCTAAGTCCTTCATTCGAGAGTAAAGTTCTAGTTGTATTGCACCCGTGGTCCACAAAAGCTGTAGGGAGATTTGGGATGGCCACAATCTTGCCAATACATTTGACAGCTTTCTCCCTTGTTTCCAAATCAATCTTATTAGACTCGGCGACTTCAGTTACGCTTTTCTGAAGATCGTCGAGTGGCAATCCGGGTTTGTGCGAGTATTTTTCTATAATTACCAAACAGCCACTCAATGCTTCTGAAGAAACCTTATAATAGCTATCCCTTATACCATCAATAATGATAGATGTGAGTTTTCGGAAAGATTCATCATCAATATTTTCAACATTTGTCAGCAAGGATCTTGTCAATTGCAAGGCATCGATCATGAAAGCAGGCTTGCTTTCAACCAAAGCAACAAGATGGCTCACAATAAAAGGAATATCATCAGAAATATCTGAATAAGACAGAACAAGCGTCTGAAGCAGTGAGAGCATCAAAGCGGGATACTCAGCTACTGCTGATTTCTTCTCCACTTCTGAGAAGACTTGCTTAATGATTTTCGACGAAACCTCAGAGATTCTGAACTGAGGGTCAGAATCGAACAAAATCGACTGGTCAGAGCCTCTTCTTCCATGAAGCTTTTTCTGTTTTGCAGCAAGCTCTATCGATTTGTAGTACTGACTATCAAATGATGCACATGAGAGTAGAGTGTTCAAAGTATTTATCCATTCCACCTTTACAGTGTCTTCTCTCTCAGTAGTGAAGCGAGAAACAACAGGAACCAAAAATGCATCAAATATTGTTGGTAAAAATTTCTGGTAAGAAAGGGTCAGGGCTGTTGTAAGTTTAGCGGCACATCTTCTCAGTTTCCACGACTGATCCTCATCATCAGAGAACTCCTCCTCACCTTCAAGGTCACTACCAAAATAGCTCCCGTCATCATCGCTTTGCATATTTTCCTCAGTGTCTTCACTCTCATCATTCACAATGTAATTGGGATCGTAATTGATGAATGACTTGCACGACGAAATGATATCAGATGAATAGAGCTCGGCCTCGTTCGGTTGGAAAGAAACAATAGATTCCAAAGCCATGAGTGCAGCTTCTCGAAGTTCCAGCATCTGATTTTCCTGATTCTCATCGTCGTCGTCGAGATCAACTTCCTCACCCAAACTATCAATTGATAAGGCACGAAGGATAGATGTGATAATATTTTTGACAACTGACCGGAACTTCAAAGGATCACTTTTTGATAATACACTCACAAGCAGAAGATTTGTTCTGATGAGTTCCAAGTCTGCTGAAGGGCTCAGATTGTTAATGAGAGATGTTATGAGAGCATCCCATTTAGCAGGAGGCAAGTAACGAGACAATATGCCAGTGGCTGTAAGAGCTCTACGCCTCAATAGGCCCTTACCATATTGGATGAAATTCACAAATATGTATTGTGCAGATCCCAGTTCCGCGCTAGAAAAACTGCTTCCATACCGCTTGATGAGCTCGGTCAAAATCTCCATGTCCTCGGCTGCCCATTGTGCTATTTCCTTATCCTGGAGCATGGAAAGCAAAGAAGTTGCAAAGATATGTGCAATTGTAGGAGTTGCATTAGCATATTGAATGACAGTTCGAAGGGCCATTGAATAAATAGATGTTTTGTCTTCGTCGCCGATGGATTCTCGCATCTTGGTGTCTAAAGATTCCACAACTCGCTGGATCTCATCATCACCAGCTCTTTGAACCAATGGGCCCAGACTAGATGTTAGAAATTATTACCATGGCAGCTATTTCACAGAGCAGAGCATATCCAGAGCCAGTTGATCGCCAGCTAACAAAATGGCTACGGAGACATTTTGCCACTATATGTTCAAATATCCCGAGAAATCAGCAAAAAGAGTCAAACTTACCATTTAACAGCTTGATTTTGCACTTCAGTTATAGGATCATTCAATTTATCCAACACGGCTTCGCAAACTGTGTTGATGAGGTGCCTGTCCTTGCCAATAGATTCCGTGGACTTGTCGCACAAAATGCTATGAAGATCACTGAAGGCCATAAACCGGAGATCAGAATCAGTTGATTGTAATTTCTCAACACTCGCATGAATAGCATATAAGGGATTCGACATTGTGGTTGGCAGGAATACAAGGTGACCAGGGAGTAAGTCGAGGTTTCTAAGTGGGAGACTTCCATTCGTAAATATATGAAACTATATAGACTTAGCTACACGATGAAATCACAACAATTCCTTGTTGATTGCTCGTCTTCCAAAAACACGTAGTCGCTTAACACCTCCATCGGGAATAATGGTCATTTTAACATGGCTAAATGTATTGTCGGACTTAGGAAGCTTGACTTCATGCTCTTCGTTGGGTCCACCCTTGGTTTCGGGGACAATTGACTGCCATTTGCTATCTTCAGGATCAATCTTGTCAGCATCCTTGTCAGTCAAAAGAGCATCAATTTTGAAATATTGAGGGAAGTTTCCAAAGAAATGAGCAGTGTCTACGACGATTCGGTCAATATGTCCAGGTGCTGCAAGCTTGATGATGACCCAGTCATTATGACCCTTGACTCTTGATCTGGCGGTTTCCCAGCCATCTCCCATGTTGATGCCCCGACCGGGAATGATAAGGTTATCTGCTGATCCGAAATGCTGATCTGAATAGGAAATGGCAGCACCTCCAAGACCTGCAGCAGCCAAATCTACTTCAGCATTGATATCCTCGGGGAAGACGGGGTTTGGACGTCCATATAGTCGGAATCGAGCAATTCCTCCATCAGGGAACATGTTCAAACGAACATGAGTGTAAGTGGACTCGGTCAGATCGCCTCTGAGGAAAAAATGTCGCTGGCTTGGACCACAAGGCTGCTTGCTGATAACCTCTTCCCATTTGGCCTCATGAAGCTTATCTTCATCGGCTGCAAATGTTGCTTCTACAGAAATCTCAGGAGCATGGTTACCGTCAAAAAAGGCAGTGTCGACCTCAGCACCAATGATTCGAGCAGAAGAAACTCCGAGTTTTATGATAACCCAATCAGCGGGTTCCGTATTGTGTCGTCTAGTTTCCCAACCGTCATACCAGGCTCCTTTAGGAGTGAACCGTCCTTTTTCTCGAACTGGATCATTGGGTTTGATGAGGTTTTCAGCTTCAGCAAACCATTCATCTGAGAAAGCGAGAACCTTACCACCTAACTTTTCACCAATGACGTCTTATTAGATAGTTAGCATCGTCTCAAGATCCATGATCTAGCTTGCGATTTAACTAATTTAGCAACTTACCGACATATCCAGCCACTTTTTCATGGAACTCAGCGACTTTATCAGCCGAGTAAATTTTGATCTCATTGGGGGCCATTTTGTTTATTTTGATGCTAATTATGCTTGATTTTTGCACTAGGTGGCCTGCAACTGATATTTAAGCTATTGCTATCTACGATTCCGATAACGCTTTCGGGTTTAGCCGACGGCAAGCGGGTAATTGCGTCGACACGAAGGTGATTGGTGAGATGCTGGCTCAAGACTATGCGATAACCAAGCGAGCCAACCGGTCTTTAGTTTTCGGTGGTGAGCTGAAAGCTGCGAAAGCTGCAAGGTGGTATTTCTGACGATGATTCTTAAGATTACGAAATTGGCATATCGGCATGTCGCCGATAAACACATATCATAGGGTGAGCCGAAATGATCCATGCAGAACCAGAATTCTAGAAGTGGAAAAGATATCTCTACAAAAATTAGAATTTAGACAAATCAAGTATTTGGAAAACTAACGCTTGTTTATTCATCTTGGCTGGGATCCTGGACTATTTACTTGTCGGCTCTCGCTTAGTTAACATTCTAGGCAATATCAGGTGCGAAAGCTGCCCACGGCTGTGCAGCTACATCAGAAGCTCTGAAAAAAAATATTGAACAGTCTGAATCAACCAGCAGCTCAGATCTCATCATGTCAGACAACGTACCTGCCTGGAAAAAGTTAGGGCTTAAAGTGAAAGAAAGGTCTGATGTTTCTGAACAGCCCTTGAAGCGTAAGCCTGAAGAGGGCGATAAGCCTTTGGAAAAAAAGCCACCAAAGAGGGTCAAGCTGCCTAAGAAGGAAAGACCTCCTCCACCAGAGTCTGACAATTTGGCCTATTTACGGCAATATATGGAAGACAAGCAAAACTGGAAGTTTTCTAAGCAGAAACAGAATTGGATTTTGAAGCATTTGTATGAAATTGAGGCCAAATATGAAGAGGCTTTGTGGAAATATATTGACGGCCTTGTTGGTGGATCAAGGACCAGAGTTTCAGAAGACGCAACCAATCTGGTTGAGAAATGGAATGCATTTATGGGCTACAAAGAAACTGATAAGGGAAGAACAGAAGAGGGAAAAGAGGACGAGCAGAGACCTGAGTCCGTCGAAGAGAATCACGCCAAGAGAGCACAAACTTTACTGAAGTTGTTGGAGAACAAGGAAGTCAAATTACTCTACATTGACGAATTCCCTGAAGATGAAACTTCTGGACATGGCAGTGTGAAAGCCGATGACTTGGAGGAGAATACGGAGGATGTTGAGCCTGTCGTGGAAAGCTATTTGGAAATTCAGGGAGAGGAGCAGTCAGACAAAAAGGATGTAAAGGAAAAAGAGGAAAAGAAGGACCAGAAGGAGAAGAAAGATAAGAAGGAAAAGAAGGAAAAGAAGGAAAAGAAGGAAAAGAAGGAAAAGAAGGACAAGAAGGACAAGAAGGACAAGAAGGACAAGAAGGAAAAGGAAGAGAAAAAGAACAAGGGAAAGGAAATTACTCTGACAGCAGACGATTCGAAAAGCAAGAAGGAGAAAAAGGAAAAGCATAAAAAGTCAAAAAAAGATGCCAGAGTAGTCCATTTCGACGACTAGTTAATTGTGTATTTTATTATATATTTTGTAATGATTTAATGAGAGTTGATAAACCCTCCATTCTGCGTTCGTGGAGGCCAGGGATATAGGAATTTACCCTACGATAACCGTACTAAAATCCTTCCATCACCAAACTCTTCATCTTCACCTACCAAAGTCATAATCAACAATGTTTTTCGGTAAAGCTTATCCTACTCCTATTGGTGAGTATTAGCATCAGATTCATTTGTCTCGCTACATTTACTAACTGTTTCAGTCAAGCCATTGTGGCCTTTCATGGTTGGCGGTATGTCACATTAATGCAAATCTCAGTCGGATGCGCTTCAACCGGACTATCGGTTTACTAACATCTTAGGCGTTGTCGTCACCTACTTGTTCTCTCTCGGTGCTAATGCTGCTATGAGTGGTAAGTTTTCAAACAATTGATAGATGCCATTGTTGGTGTTGAGAAATTTAAGGTCTAACTGTTCAGCTCCCGATTACGTCGATCCTAAGACTCGAGCTCTCAAGAAGCACGCTGGCCACGGTGAACACTAAATATTCCATGTTCATTCTGCAAAGATTGAGTCACATAAAAACGGTGCAAATAAACTTGTTCATTTGAGCAGCTTTGCGTTGGCTTTCTGTTGTGGTTTTGTCCACCTAACTTACCGGCAAATATCCCAAACTCACTCTCATTGGCCAATCCACGACGGCCAGTGCTCCGACGACAATCTTGTGAAAAACTCTATTGATCCAGAAAGACTCCCATCAGCTCAACACTGATTGCCTTGTTGAATTCATTCTCTGTATACTCATGATGTTTATTCTTTCCCATTCCCGGATTTCCAAAATGCTTTCTCACCCCTTTGCTCAGCTCTTGCTCATTTCCTTCACCATTGCATAAAAGAGATATCTGCCAGAAATGCGCATCTACACATTTCGGGTCATCCTCTTACTTGCTAGATCAAAATCGAATCTTACACCTCCATCTGTTTGAGTCGTCAATCTTCCTGAATAGATTGTTCGATATAGATTGCATGGGACATTCTCGTAGACAACTTTCGTAAAATTGAGCATTCGTAGAAAATAAATGAGTGGGAAAGATGAGTTTCATTTACTTCTTTATCATTATATCGTTCTAATAAACATGTTGAATGTTATTTCATGGCTACCATGTAAGTAGACTCAAGGAACTGAAAAACATCGTTTCTTGAGAACAATGCAATACTCCGTTATTTTCGGGAGTCATGAGACTTTCGTACTAGATCAAGTGCAGTGGTAAACACGTTTATCAAGGTTTTCGAGTCTTCAAGTCCAATACTTATTCGGACAAGGTACTTATCAACGCCGTATTTCTCAACGAAATCCAACTCAAGATAGTGAGCAATGATCGTATAAGGGCATGTCAATGTAAAGTTTGTACCAAGACTTGGGCCTTTTGCAATATTAACAGCATCGAAAAACACAGGAGCGTCTTTTGGGTCTTTGAATACAATAGACATTAGACCTCCGTAACCACCCGACTCGATCCTGCAAGCATCATAATTTTTACGCGAAGGTACAAGTTTAGGATAAAACACATCTTTGATAAGATCGGACTCGAGGAACAGCTCAGCGACTGCCTCGGCATTTTTGTTGATCAGGGCTGATCGGTCCTCGAGGTCTCTGCTGTTTCTCTCCAAGAACAATGCATCTTCAGCCCAGAAATTGTCTTCATAAATTTCACCCATGCACCTCTTGAAAAGCTCGTAGAAACTGCTCTTGGGGTTCAAAACGAGGGATCCAGCCATGACATTACTATCGCCGCTGAATACTTTAGTCAAAGAACTGACTACAACGTCAGCATAAGGCAAAACATGGATATTGAGGAAATTGCCCACTGTCTCATCTACAACAACAGCAAACTTGTATTCATCAGCAAGCTTCCTAATTCTGTGCATATCGGGGGATTTCAGCAAAGGGTTTGACGGAAACTCAGTGAAAAGAGCCAAAAATCTCTCACCAGATTTAAGTCTTTTCTCCAGATCATCCAAGTCATCGTCGTCTCCCTTCCCCAAAAACAGCACACCAGCACCCCATTTTTGAAGAATTTTCAAAGTGTCAGTGTATGGAAAGCCGAAGCATACGCTTTTTAAGTCATTCCCCAGAGCAGCCATACAAAGCCGATGAGCGGTATAAATGCTGGCCATTCCTGTAGAAAACAAATAAACGTCATCTTCCGACACATTTTCTCTATGTTGACCATAGTTATTGGTCTCCTCATCAATCACTTTGCCAGCAATTCTTCTTTTGATGATCTTTTTGGCATCAGCGGCATGATGCAAGTCCATGTTTCGACCAAATCTCTGTTCCAGAAACTGAGATTGCTCATTTGTTTCAGCAGTAGTATCAGATGTCTCTTTGGCCTGAGATGTGAGATTGGGACTGGTGGAGCTTCGACTGTGATGCTCTTGATAGGAGTTATGTGAAGAACCATCGGTAGATGGAAGACGGTTCAAAACATATTCACCGAGTCTAGAAGAAACTCCCTCTCCAGTGTGCTGCCAATACTGCTTCGCAATAGAGAATTCGGACTCAGGAAAGAAAACAATAGAGACATTAGCCTGGATCTCCTCGGGCTTGTCCTCTGCCGGTGCTTGAGTAGCTAATTGAACAATACGAACAGGACAGCTATTTAGTGTGGACTTCTCTTTGATGAAGCTTCTGCATCTACAGGCAGTATTGTAAGAAGGGAAGACCATACACTTCTCACCGGATCTCCCGTAGGTTCCTTCGATAACGCTCATAAGCTGAATATTAGTATTGATCCCACAACCAGAATATTCTCTATCTATTATATATTAGCGGCACTCACTTCTCTGATCTTTAAATTAATGAAAAATCTAAAAGCAGTTAATATTAGTCCAAAAATCTCTCAAGTGTTTTAGCGGGAACCTACCTAGGATATCCATTCTGCATCTTTCCAATCACCCAGCTCTCTCCTTCTTCATAGCCTACATTAGCTGCCCAAGTAGGTAAAGTGACACTCACAGCATGATCAGTATGTGCTGGAATAGAAGATCCAAGTTGTGTAGGAGGGGTTTCATAAAACGGCATCCTGATGACTGAATTATAAAAGGTTGATCCCTGAAAATGAGTAACGGCCCTTCCATATTGCAACCAACTCAGCCGTACCACGGTTCATTTACTGCCCCGCTCCCCACCTGTTTCCTGGTAGCAGCTAATAGTAGATCTTTCCACTTGGCGATAATTGCAAGGACTTAACTCGAATCATTTGATCAAATTGATATCACTCAAGTCAATACAAATTTTTTTATATTGGAGGAAAGGTTATCAGACCACTAGAGCAGAGAAAATATCATCCAGATCGGTTTTTGTTTTATAATTCAATTGTTAGTTTTTGGATTGATTTATTTTCTCTTGTATTGAAAGTTCCGCGTTGGCACAGGTGGCCGATTTTTTTACATCAACATAGGTGAATTGGCATTGACACTGAACAAGGTCATATTCCTAAAATCGCATACCTCATGTCGTTGGAAAACATATCTCAGAGAGTGAAGGATATTGAGAATAGTGTAGAGAATACGCTTTGGAAGCCTCAGCAGAAATTGCCAATGTACAAAGATAAACCTTATGGAGTGGAATATCCTTCACGGAAGACAAACAAAAAAAAATGGGTTTTCCTGGCATTTCTTTTTGGGTCCGTTCTTTATTTCGTATTCAATTTTGGTCGAATATCGAATGTGAGTTTTTATCAATCAAATGAGCCAGAAACTTGGCTGGATCGAAAAAATGCTGTTCGGCAAGCATTCAAGACTTCGTGGAAGGGATACAAAAAAGCAGCTTGGGGTGACGATGTATTCCAGCCCGTCTCAAAGCAAGGTAAAAACATGGGCCCAGCACCTTTGGGATGGATTGTGGTAGACTCTCTCGACACCTTGTACTTGATGGGTCTCAAACCCGAATTCAGACAAGCTAGAAAATGGGTGGAACATCATTTGGACTATGATATGGATTATGAAGTGAATACTTTCGAGACCACTATTCGTATGCTTGGTGGCCTTTTGTCTGCATATTATCTCACCGATGACGATTTGTTCTTAGACAAGGCAGTTGATCTTGGAAATCGCTTATCAGGAGCTTTTGACTCTCCATCTGGTATACCTTTTGCAAGTGTCAATTTGGCTAGTGGTAAAGGTAAGGGCTCTCATACTGATTCTGGAGCTAGTTCCACTGCAGAAGCAGCAACTTTACAACTGGAGTTCAAATATCTGGCGAAACTTACTGGGGAAGAAGTTTACTGGAAAAATGCAGAAAAAGTCATGGAGATTATCGAACGTAACCATGCCACAGGTGGACTAGTTCCCATCTTTATTCAACCTAACACCGGTAATTTTCAAGGCAATCTCATACGGCTCGGGTCAAGAGGCGATTCTTATTATGAGTATCTTATCAAGCAATATCTTCAGACTGAAGAAAGGGAGACCGTTTACCTTGATATGTACGAGGAAGTTATTGCTGGTATAGAGAAGTATATTTTGAAGAAGTCCAAGCCTAATGGACTGGTTTTCATTGGCGAGCTAGAAAGTGGAGTCAACGGCCCTGTTTCGAACAAAATGGATCATCTGGTATGCTTTGCGGGGGGAATGTATGCGCTGGGTGCGACAAAAGGACTGACTATCGATGAAGCTCGGAAACAGCCTGGATGGTCGCCAAAGGAAGAAACACAGTTCACGGTTGGTATGGAACTTACACGAACTTGCTATGAAATGTATAATCAAACTGCTACGGGCCTTTCCCCGGAGATTGTGGTGTTTAATGATGCTGAAGAGAGCACAGAGGATTTCAGAATCAAGCCAGCAGATGTCCACAATTTGCAGAGACCAGAAACGGTCGAATCACTTTTTATTCTCTGGAGACTTACTAAAAATCCAATCTATAGAGAGTGGGGCTGGAACATCTTCAAGTCTTTTGAGACTCACACCAAGCTACCTGATGGCTCTGGCTATACAAGTTTGCAAGATGTCACGCGAGTACCTGCTCCGCAAAGAGATAATATGGAATCATTTTGGCTTTCAGAAACTTTAAAATATCTTTATCTTTTGTTCGATGATAGTAATCCTGAGCTCTGTCCCTTAGATCAGGTGGTTTTTAACACAGAAGCCCACCCGTTTCCAAAATTTGCCATGGGAACCAAGTTTTCGACCGGCTGGAGAAGATCCAATTCTGCCAAAGACAGTTAAATTTATAGTATTGATATTTGATATGATGATTTATACGCTTGTTCCCTATTAGACCGCTTGGATAAAACTGAAATAGAACTGCTCAGCACGACCATCAATGGTCGCGCAATGGTCAGAGAGCGAATTGACTGAAAAGAATGTTCATTCGATTCAGGCTTCTGCTTCTGCCTCAGCTTCAGGAGAACGTCCATAGATGGACATACCAAAAGGAGGCAGATTGTTCTTGGCTTCAGCTTCAGCTTCGGCCTCAGCTTCAGGAGATCGTCCATAGATGGACATACCGAAAGGAGGCAGATTGTTCTTGGCTTCAGCTTCAGCTTCGGCCTCAGCTTCAGGAGATCGTCCATAGATGGACATACCGAAAGGAGGCAGATTGTTCTTCGCTTCTGCCTCCGCATCAGCTATAGGAGCTAGAGCACAAAGTCCAATAACAAGGCAAGTCGCCGAAAAAAAAGTAGCACTGGTAAGCTTCATTATTGTAATTGAGATAGTTTTTGATTAATCCAAAATGTCGTTTTCTCGTAATTTATATTTTTTCTTCATGACATTTGGTGGTCCTGAAGAAAGCCAGAAATGGCAAATTGCGTTCTTAGGCCTCTTGTTCTCCGAGCTAAGCCTTGCATAATTTGAAACTGCCTAGTCACTCTTAGAAGTTTTGTGATTTAAATGGAGATATTGCTTGCAGATTTCCTGTTTAGTTGTATCACAGCGGGCCAAAGTGTCTGAACAATTCCAAAATAGGCAATTTTCATACCTCTTATCCATCGGCACTATCACGGAGATATATCAAATGATACCAAGCTGTTAATGATCTTTTCTATTTTAAGATAATGAGGTTTTATTGAGAGACACCGCTAGAGATAGTGGATGTGCATTAGCTTATATGAAAAATTGATCGCTTAAAACAGATGTCACTCCGCTGGCCGTCCAGAACTATACGAAGCTAAAGGTCTCTACTATTATTTTGCACTTATTTATTGATTCTTCATATATTTTAGGTCTTTTTTTGTGCTATTTTGTTGTGATTCCTCAATCAGCTTTGTGTGTTGTTCAAACATATTTGTATGGATGTGGTATGATAAGGCCATTACACGTCTATCTGCAAATATGAATTCAAAGCCGATTTCTGTATATCGCAGATGATGTCACACGTTTTTTTAAATCTTTTCAAGATAATTCTTTCTCAGATTAAAGATTATTTTCGCTTATGGAGTAAAGTATAGAAAAGAGGTTCGAGGTACTTAGCTTACAAAGACATGGAAATCAGCTTCTTGACCCCACGAACACCTTGAGCAAGATCTTTGTAAGTGATCCATTCCTCAGTAGTCGCATGAGCCTGGAAAATGCTACCTGGTCCATAAAGATATCGGGTGAAGTTACCAGGCAAGTTTGGAATATCGGTGGAGTACTTGCAAATAACAGTATCAAAGCCTGGGACATCATAGTCGAGATACTGCGGATCCACATGATAGATGTTTTCAATTGTGAGGTGTTCCGTAGAATTGACAAGGTCATAGAAAATATCAGCAACCTTCTCGGGTTCGGCTGCAATTCGAACAACAACCAAGGCATCGGCATGTTCTGGGATCACATTACCAGCAACTCCTCCGGTGATTTTGCCAATGTTCAAAGTACTATCGCCCAATAACTCGGAAGTTGGGAGCTCGGTATTGAGTAACTGATAAAGAGCCTTGATGAGAATATCATTGGCATTACGTCCAAGCTCAGGATAGCCCGAATGTGAGGCGACACCATGAGCAACCAAGTTTGCCATGAATATACCTTTGTGACCAATTCCAAGCTTATTTTCAGTCGGTTCGCCAAAAATGACGGTTTCCCAGCTGTCGACCCCGAGATGATCATGAGCATACTTCATGCCCTCGCCATACTTCTCTTCGTCAACAACATAGAGAAGACCAACGTCTCCCTCACCAATTTTGCCTTTTTTGAGAAGTTCTTCGACAGCAACAATTTGTGATGCAATCGAAGCCTTAGCATCGACAGCTCCTCGACCATAGATCCGGTCACCTTCAACTCTGTAAGGGAAATATGGCGGAACAGTGTCATAGTGGGAAGTGACCAGGATCTTAGTGTTTCTATTGGTTCCAGGATAAGCATAGATATTTTTTCTGCCATCTCGAGCATCCTGTGACTCAACAGTGAAGTTTCTGGACTCTAGATATTTCTTGACAAAGTCATGGACTTCGTATTCGTTGTAAGAGACCGAGTCGATCTCCACCAAATCTCGGTGAAGAGAAATCAAATGAGACGAAAGGGCTTCTTCATGCTCGTTGACAAGTGGTTGCTGATCAGCCGAATAAGAATAGACTGCAGTAGTAGCTAATGCAGCTGAAGCAAGAATATTTGACAACTTCATTGTTAATGTTTTGAATTGTAGGAAGTTGAAATGTCGGCACTCGAGGAGGACGAGCTTATATCCAAAATCCTAACCCTGCGGAGCTCCCTAATCAAGCGGAGATTGATAAGAACATTATTAGAATGTGCCAATCATCACGGTCGAATGGAATAAAGAAATAGATCGCTTGGCAGCCAATTGCTCTGATGAATATATTCAGAGGGAAGTTCCAGAAATTGGCTTTCTCATCCGCCTGTTTCCTGTTTCCAACATTATTCATATATATATCATCTTCAACTCCCAGTATGATTTGATCAATACAAAATCATGGGATTCTTAGATTCGGTAGGCCTGGTGGTCTTAGACTTCGATGAAACCATCACTTCAAAGGATACAATTTCGATCCTCTCTAGTATAGCATATGCTAAAAAAACCGCATTTAAGCCTAAGTGGCCGTATTTTTTGGAAAGTTATATGAATGACTACACCAAGGTCAAAAAAGATTTTGGGCCCATATCTACACTCGGCGACCAGAAGAAGTTCTTCGATGAGCTGAGAGCAGTAGAGCATGCAAGTATTGGGCGAATTGAAAACTCGGGTCTATTCAAAGGATTGTCGCAAGCAGATCTGGTGGGAAAGGCTCGAAGTGTTCCTCTCCGAGATGGCTGGCAAAACTTTTTCAGTCGATTGAAGAGCCGGAAAATTCCCATTGTAATACTCAGCATAAATTGGAGTGCATTTTTTATTTCCCAGGTTATACAGGATACGCATGTCGCTATTTATGCCAATGAATTTGAGCTTGACAGCCAGGGCCAGACTACTGGCCGAATTATCGGAGGTTATCTCACAGGAAATGACAAACAAAAACGAGTTTCTCAAATAATAGAAGAATATCGCACTCATATCGGTTCTAAAAAAGTGGCCTACTTCGGCGATTCTCTGTCAGATCTGATTGCCATGCTGGACTGCGATATTCCAGTAGCAGTTGCAAAGCCTGATATCCCCCGTGCGGTAGAGCGGCTGAACATCACCGCGGACTTGCGGTTCATTTCAGATTTCAACGATAGCAGCCTCACTTGATTGTATCTACCTCTTTTGAATAGATTTTTGAAAACATATGAAATGCTGGCTCCTTGTAGCTGAATATTTGATAAATCCTCTTCACAATATAGTTGTATGGCAGCTTGCTCATTTGAAGGTCGAGTGGGTTTCGGAAGACAATGTCGCCCTCTAATCAAAAGATAGACAAAGACGAGTTTTTTGCTTCGCAAGACCGGTACATCCATGGTGAGGATTCTTTTTATGACATGAATGAGGAGGATGGGGAGATCCTCAAAGTGCCCAGAGCTGTGAAGGAAACTTCTCCGGCAGGCAAAAGAAGTCAAGAATCCAATCACAAAGCAATAACAAAAAAGCCTAAGAGCGAAGAAAACATGAAATTATTCTCCAGTATGAAATTTTGTAGGTATCAGGTGGCTTAAGGATGACATTTCATCAAATGCTTGGAGTACTAACGATAGTGTTTGTCCCTGTCCAACGGGCAACAAAGGCAAATCAACTGCGGGCCGCTCGGTTCCATGAATTCGGAGCTGAAATACTGGATTTGTATGACGCAAAGAAAACTACTCATATACTGGTCAATTCAAGAATAACAGGATCTACAGTTGCTCGAGACTTGGGCGTCAAGGTGATTCCCGATCAGATCAATGTCGTCTACAACAGCTGGCCGTCTGAATGCATTGAATCGGGAAAACTTCTTGGTCTTGAAGATTACATAGTCCCTGGGATTCCCAGATTGAAAAACAGGTTTCGTCTATCCCCTGATGAGAGCCGGCCGCGACGTAATAGCTCTGGCAGTTCTCGGTCATCTAGCCCATCTGTACAAGAAGCACAGATTGATGGTGTCCCTGGGGAAACGTCTGGAAAGAAAACCTCCAACGAAAACCTTTTGATGGAAATACTAGAAGGTAATAAACGGGATGCTGGAGAAATTTCTCCAGGCGCAAAAGGCTCGAGTTCTGTCATGCTCGATACTAGTAGCTTTCTCTGCGTCAACAGAGGGAAAAGTGGAATGGGAGGCAATCCTTTTAACAAGATGGTTCTTGATAAATTTTCTGAGCAATTGATGTATTATGAGTCTGTCAAGAATAACTGGAAAGCAAAAGCATACCGTCAAGCCATTAACTCTCTCCGAAAATCACGTAAACCTATCCGAACTGCAAAGGATGCTATGAAGCTTCCAGGATTCGGTAAAAGCCTAGCAGATCATCTCGAAGAGATCGTCAAGACTGGTCAGTTCAGAAAGCTAGATGCACAGGAGAATGACATCGATGCCAATTTGCTAAGTAGCTTACTGAAGATATATGGGGTGGGGCCAATGACAGCAGCAAAATGGATCAAACAAGGGGTTAAAGGGCTAGAAGATGTGAGGAAACGTTCAGATCTCACAGAGCAGCAAATCATTGGTTTAGATCACTACGACGACTTCAACCGTCGAATCCCCAGAGATGAAGTCACTGAGCACTTCAACATTGTGAAGGAGGAGCTCTCTAAGATAGACAATACTATGGATATCTATTGTATGGGCAGTTATCGACGAGGCATGCCAGACTGTGGAGATATCGATTTGATCATTACCAAAAAAAATGTCGACATGATGGAATTGTGCCAATGTCTTTACCAACTGCTTGAGAACCTTGGAGAAAGAGGGTTCATCAAATGTACATTGTCGGGTAAAAGCGGAAATGATACAAGATGGCTCGGAGCATCTTCTTTATCAGACAATAGTCCTTGGCGAAGGATGGATATTCTTTTAGTGCCTTGGAAAATTCTTGGCTCCTCGCTCATTTACTACACTGGAGATGACATTTTCAATCGAAGCATCCGCCAGCTGGCTAAAGTAAAAGGCTATAGGCTCAGCAATAACGGGCTGTTTATTGAGAAAACAGCACCGGACGGTAAAAAGAATTACGATACGTTGATTGAAAGCAGCTCAGAACAGAAAATCTTTGAAATCCTCGGTGTTCCTTACATCAAACCAGAAGAACGAGTTATAGGATCGTGATAAGATGAATGTAACGTAAAATTTTATCAAAGTCATATTTAAATTAAATTATGAATCACATCACTCTATAATGATGTTGTATGAGTGCCTTGCAAGTTTTTGAGCTTACTTCTTTTCGGAAAGAGCACTGACACCAGGAAGATCCTTGCCTTCCAACAACTCCAAGGAAGCTCCACCACCAGTGGAAACGTGAGAAAGCTTGTCTTCAACACCGTACTTCTTAGCAACAGTAGCAGTATCACCACCACCAATGATGACAGTAGAACCGTTCTGAGCAGCTTCGACACAAGCGTCCAAGACAGCCTTGGTACCCTTGGCAAAGTTGTCAAATTCAAAGACACCGGGGGGACCGTTCCAGACAATTGTCTTAGCCTTTTTGATAGCATCCTGGTAAAGAGCAATGGACTTAGGACCGCAGTCAAGACCCTGCCAGCCATCGGGAATGCCAGTCTCGTCGCTAGCAGTACCAACCTTAGCATCCTTATCGAACTTGTCAGCAGTAGTGTAATCGACGGGGAAAACCAACTCGACATTGTTCTTCTTAGCCTTCTCGACAAGGCTCTGAGCAATCTTGGCACCTTCAGCATCGAAGAGAGAGTCACCAATCTTGACACCATCAACAACCTTCTTGAAGGTGAAAGCCATGCCACCACCAATGATCAAGATGTCAACCTTGCTGATCAAATTATCAATCAACTGGATCTTGTCAGAAACCTTGGCACCACCAAGAATGGCAAGGAAGGGACGAACAGGGTTCTCCAAAGCCTTGGCAAAATAAGAAAGCTCCTTAGCAACCAAGAAACCGGCAGCTCGCTGAGGAAGTTCAATACCGACAACAGATGAATGAGCTCGATGGGCAGTACCGAATGCATCGTTGACGTAGACATCGGCCAAAGAGGTCAAAGACTTTCGGAACTTTTCAACGTCAGCGGGGTCAGCCTTGACCTTCTTACCGTCAACCTTTCGGGAACCTTCTTCCTCAATATGGAATCGGAGGTTCTCCAACAAGATGATCTGGCCATTGTCAGCTTTGGAAACAGCCTCCTCGACCTCAGGTCCTACGCAGTCGTGCAAGAAAGTCACCTTGGTGTCCAAAAGCTTGGAAAGCTCATCGGCAACAGGAGCCAAAGAGTACTTCTCAACAACTTCACCATTGGGTCGACCCAAGTGAGAAGCCAAAATAATAGCCTTAGCGCCTATTTAATAATAAAGTTAGTAAATGAATCGGTGAAGCCAATCTTGCATTCAGGAAGTTGCTGGGCAAGCTCATCGAGCAGCAGTATCCTGCACCCAACAAATTATCGTAGCTGTCACACGCAAACACAAATTGATCGGCAACAAACACTGAGCATATCATGATAAATTAACAATGCATACCTTTTTCCTGAGCGTACTTGATAGATGGCAAAGCAGCTACAATTCGCTGGTTGTTGGTAATCTTCTTGCCGTCGAGAGGAACATTGAAGTCTAAAGGATCTGGTTAACGGTCTGTACCTGGGAAAAGCAACTGCTAAGAGCATTGAGTTGAGGGGCTTTTACTTACCGACTCGAATGAAGACTCGCTTGCCCTTGAGATCCAAGTCAGTGATAGAAAGCTTGTTTTGAAGAGACATTTTTATTTTAATTGATGTGGTTAATAAAAATCGTACTGTGTTGGTCAGTAGGTGGAGAGGAGAAGAACAAAGCGGAAAAGCACCTCACTTTATACCGCCAACCACACTATGGGCCAGCCCTTGACATCATGAGATTTCTCCTAACATGGTGCCAGTCATGCAGGGATTTTGGGGCCGAAGCTGATTCAGGGCAACCTGTCGGATTAATTAGCAGGTTGCATGACATACCTTGGGATGGAAAATTGGTTTTTCCGGAAGTTCGGAGACTGAATAGTAGTTGTTTTAAGCCAATGCCTGAGAGCATGCCATGATTTCACACCAGAGCGGAGCTGCTATTAGCGGCCCAACATTTATGGAACGGCTGAACCAATTCGTCTCACGAGCAGAGATGAACTGATCGGCCCATCCCCCGACAGAAATACCAATGGGTCAAACCACTTTCCAGTAGCCACAATTTTCAATTGATTTTATTTTTTGCACTCTATCTCATCCCTTCTTTCACCCCTCACACGTGTTTGAACGGTGGTCCTTCCCGTAGATGGAATTATCGTACGTCGATGTTGTCATTGCTACCCAATCTGGCATTTGCTAATACTTGGGACTTGGATTTTGTCGGAGCTTGTGTGCACACGAACATTGTGGCTTGATATTCTAGAGCAAACATTTAATAACTATGGTTTGGCTCTTCAAGAAGGTTAGTATGATAATCTGTTCAATCGCTAGGATTAATAGAAGTTGCTGACTGAATTTCAAGTCGACGTCGACGGATTCCTATGAAAAGGAGTTGGCTGTCATACAGGCCAAGATCTCCAAGTATCAGAGACGATCTTTATCTTTGGGGATGCGGATGAGAAGTATCAAAGGTCTCGTCACATTATATTCGATGGTCATATGGATTGTTGTAATCGTATCTGTTGTATTGAAGGTGATTCCACCTACTGTTGCTCACGTGAGTGGTGTAGTGCTGGCCCCGTTTCTGTGAGTATTGAGCAATTGATTCTGGGGAGATTGTAAAAAGAAATACCCAGGTTTTTATTCAAGCTAAGGAATGATGGCTGGTCTACTGAGGTGATGCAAATGTCATTCAAGTGGTGTTGTCGGTGCTGAAATTCAGAATGCGCTAACGTGAGACATCTCTTATCCTCAATAGAGTCGGTGACCAGTCAATTACACTAAAGGGACATTGTGCTAATCCAAATAGTATTTATATTGTCCGTGTTGGTATAACCAAGGTGTTTGAGTATCTAATCAGATCTTCGGATGCTCGATTAGATGTGTTAAACAGCGAACGTCAAGAAAAAATCGAAGAGCTCAAACGAAAGACAAATTTCTATTCTACTCAGGCATTGTTGAAAAGGTTTGAGAATAGCGATGGTGATGGATCGTTTGAGGACGAACCTAGTCCTGATCAGACCCATAGCCGGCAGTCCTCAGTTCAGACTTCACCGTCAAAGAGTGGTCATCTATATTTACAAAATGCTCCACAGAGCCCATCGCCAACGGCTTTGCAGGACTCTTCTAAATTTGCATTTCAGCCTTATGTTCCTCGATGGTACGACCGAATTCTCGATGTTTTAGTGGGGGAAGACGAAATGTCTCCAAAGAACCGGTATGCTCTAATATGTGCGAATTGCCGAAATCACAATGGTCTAGCACAGTATGGGGAATTGCCCGAGTCAGTGGTTTACATTTGTCCTCATTGCGGATTCAAGAATGGCCAATCCAAGACGACTACAGTGGGTTTCGACGAGATGGAGCCCGAAGGACTAATAAAGGAAGAACTGAATGACAAGTCGGATGACAAGTCAGGCGACAAGTCAAAAGATGATTCTGGAGAGAAATTGTCAGAAACTGACAAAAGCAAGAATCCTCAGGAAAACATAAGCCAAGTCGCAAAAATTTCAGAGTCAACCAGTAGCTCGGTTGCAGACAAAAGCACACGAAGACGAAAAAGAGGAAGTCCATGACTCAGCGCACCAAGTAGAGAGGCGAGTTCACAATTCATCTAATAATATTAAAGATAAGCCCACTATGTAAAGTCCATTTATTTAGTAGGATCGTTTCGTTGATATGCCAAATGTCCCTGGATTTCGTGGGTAGGGAGCATGTCGAGGTATCGCTCTAAAGGTTAGAAAGGTCTAATAAATGCAGCTTCAACAATACTTACCAGCCAAATCTTTGCAGTTTTCATAATGATTAGGCCCCTGAGTTTCGAAACATTTGTTCAAAGCTTCTCGTACAACCTTCAAAGCCTTGACTCGGATCCATTGCTCTCTAAGCATGCTCTTTCGAGCAGCCTCCACTTGGTAGTAATCTGAGTAGTCTATGTCATCGAAAGACACCAATTCTGGTCGCTCGTGAGTGGGCTCTATAAATAGGTTAGCTGAAACGCTGCAAACTCTTCTCGTAGGACGTTGTTGTGCAGTTCAACTTACTGGCCATGATGCAAGTGGTGATGTTGTATATGGTCAATGAGATTGTTGGTAAAAATTGTGGTTTTGGAACAAATCCCTTTGATTTGAGTGGTCGACAAGGCTGGCTGGCGAGGGAGGTGTGGCTAGTGGGAGAGCTGGCAAGCCCGCTGAACATGAGAAAACACACAAGAAAAGGCAAAATGAAAAGATTAAATTAATTTTATATTTTTTTAGGTCTTGTTTTTACTGAGACTGCAGACTATTTGGCTCCGAAGTATCTTCAGATAGTTATGCTTGATGTTCCCGATATTGAGATCACCAATCTAGCTGATCATCGACTTTACTTTAAATACAAATTTCATATCATCAGCGCAGGTCCATTGCCCAAAATTGAGCGTGATTCGCGATAAAACACCGTGTCCAAATAAAAATGCTTGATTTTTCATTTTGCTTTTTTATCTCTTGCTGTTTCATGTTAACAATGTTCATCATGTTCGTCTCAATCCTCCTCCCTCCATGCTTTTCCAAATCAATGCATCTATGCCTCATCGGCAGTATCCAAAAAGAAGTAGTTTCCTGATGACTTCTGTTCCTGGTCCATCTGAGAATCAAGCTTGTTGATTCGAGGTCTAAAGGAGACGGGATCTCGTCGGAATGTTACATTGAGGTTCTTCAAGAACTTGTTGCAACCAGTCAAGAGACTCTCGGGAGGATTTCCGGCAGCATTCTTAGAAGGAACACCGTCGAAAACAATAACTCGATCAGCAAGATAAGTAGCCATGATGAAATCGTGCTCGACAATAAAAGCAGTCTTCTTGGAGTGAAGAATGAATCTTCGAATGACTTTAGCACAAATAATACGCTGCTCAGAGTCAAGATAAGCAGAGGGCTCGTCAATAACATAAATATCCGCAGGCACACCGAGAGCGAGTACAATAGCAACACGCTGCAACTCACCACCGGAAAGAGTCTGGACTTCATTATCGATAACATCGTCGATTCGAAGAGGCTTAACAACATCAGTCTGGAACTGAGGATGTAAGAACATAGCACGAATCTTCTTGAAAAACAACTGTCGAACAGTACCGGTGAATTTGGGAGCGATTTTTTGGGGCTTCATGGAAATGTTCAAAGAAGGAACCTTTTGACCATTATCAGGGGCAGTAGCACCGGCGAGAAGTCGACAGAAAGTGGTCTTACCAGTACCATTTTCACCCATCATAACAATTATTTCAGAGTCGGTAAATTCACCAGGGTGAATCTTGAGGTGGAAATCACCCATGGTTTTTTCCATGGCAGGATACTTAAATGCTCGAGACTGATCAACGGGTATAACTTCAGAAGCATCAGCGAGTCGGAACTGCAATGCTTCATCTCTGAAACGAAGATTTTCAGTGGGAATGTTACCATCCAAGAAAATATTAATACCTTCACGAACAGATGCAGGCAGAGTGACCACACCATACACGGAGGGAACACCATACAAAATGCAGACATAGTCGGACAAGTAATCGAGAACAGACAAATCGTGCTCAACCACAATGACATAACAAGAATCGTGCAGAAGACCACGGATGACATGAGCGGCATTCAAACGCTGCTTGACATCCAAATAAGATGAAGGTTCGTCAAACATGTAAACATCAGCGACCTGAACAGCAGTCAAACCAATGGCAAAACGCTGCAACTCACCACCAGAAAGCTGGCTGATTTCACGGGTGAGGACACCGTTCAACTGCAAAGATTTCAAGATTTTCTCATATTCGTCCTTTCGGTCGCTTCGCGTCGACAAAAGATCGCCAACAATCTTTGTAGCAATAGACTTGCTTCGAGACAAACTATCAACATACTGTGGTTTAATGATAGTTTTGATGTTATCCTCCAAAACTTTAGTGAGGTAATTCTGCAGCTCGCTTCCTCGGAAATACTGTAAAATTTCAGCCCATGATGGAGGATCATCGAATCGTCCAAGATTGGGCTTTACATTACCAGACAAAATTCGCAAAGCGGTACTCTTTCCAATACCGTTAGTACCCACGAGACCAAGAACTTGACCCGGTCGAGGAGTTGGAAGTCGGTGAAGTTTGAAAGAATTAGCAGAGTATCGGTGTGTTACCTCCTTGTCGAGATTGGTAGGCAGATTAATGACATGAATAGCACCAAAAGGGCATCTCTTCGGGCAGATACCGCAACCGATACACAATGATTCCGAAATGAATGCAATTTTAGACTCGGGAGAGACTTCGATACAGAGCTTGCCAGTTCTTACCACCGGGCATGCTTTCTTACACTCCTGCTTACACTTTTTAGGTTTGCACTTGTCTTCGTTGACAATGGCGATTCTCGTCAACTTTTCACTCATATTTGAAAATATTACACTCCAGTAATTAGAAAAGTCACTGAGTTCTCTGAGCGTATAAGTTGCCGAGTATTAGGGAGTATTCTATGTTGTAAGTGAACGGATGGTACTTGAGTTTAGTAGGAATAAAAATTTTGTTTAGGCGCGAATATTTGAGACTGAAAAATATCAACGAATGAGCTCCATTTGATTACCAATGACATCAGGACTAAAACCATACCGTTTGAAGGATTGTAGAGTAAGTCGATATGAGGTTTTTCTAATTTTCAGTAGCCATAGTGAAATAAATTGAAAAGTCCCCTTGGAAATGGACAGTCGACTAAGTCGGGTCATTAAGCGCTTTTAGTCACGTGATGCGTGATCCTCCGGCTGATGTTTCCCTAACCAGAGAAGTCATCGGTGGGCCGGTCGGTTCTACTCAGGTTCATAACGGATTTGGCCTAGCTCATCTCATCTCATCCCATGTGAACAGAAAAATTAAAGATAATTGAGACGAACAAACAAAAAAAAAAAATGGTGTTTGATCTATTATCTATCAGAGATGCAGTATTTAAACATATTCGTATTGAGTCGGCAGAAAAACACAGTTGTCCTTATTAAAATGCAATCGAGTCGGTGTCTTCGGAATAAACATTGGTGGAGCCCTCATCGAACAATTCCCAAAACTTATGTAACCGGAAAAGACTGTTTCTGGCAACATAGAGTCCAATGGCAATAATCTCATTCAAATGAGTTTCAACAATTGTTCGGGTTTCAATGTGTGCGCTACATACACCAGCCATGAACACGGGCCAATGAATAGCCACACCCAACGTCTCACTAAAAGGAAACGACTGAATAATAGGAGTCATCGTCAATAAAGTAGCCTGAATGGACTGTGACGTTATGTCTTGCTTCAGAAGCTTATGCATGATATAAAGCTGAAGTCCCATGCAGTGCAGTTTATGAGACGATTGCATTGCAGTCCGAACTGTGGGATTTGGCACTTTAGTCAAATCAAATTCTTCATTGACAAGAGCACCGATTTTCTGTATCATCTCGAAACAATCGTTCTCGTCAAAAGGGATGCCTTGGAAAATTTTCATTTTCAGGCAAGCGGCCTGAGCAAAGTAAGGGACCACAGATTGTCCATAGCACTTAAAAGTATTGAAGCCTCCAAGAACAAGACCGTCAACACTATAGGCATATTTGGAGTCATCTAAAATTTCCATAGCGTTCAGATCAGGAGTGATTGTTCCGCCTTTAGGCGACGATATCCATGCATAAGTTTCTGCCAAAGAAAACCATGATCGAAGCACGCCGAATAAATCATCAGTACCAGGAACTTCAGGATTCCTGGCATTTAAGAGTTCCAAAGCACCACGCAAGTGCAATCGCCATTTGTCACCAACAGAAGCAGACCTATCAGAGAAGAGGATCATAACAGTCGCAAATAAAGTGCTAATTTGATCGTTGGTTTTGTATGATGAGATAGATTCAATCAGCGATTGCATGCAAGCATCCATGTACTTTCTTCTAAAAGGTGCCCATTCTGAGCATTTGCATTCGTATAAAAGAATGTTTGTAGCGACCGAAAGAACCACATATCTAAGATGATCAAACCTAGAAATGACGTCCATAATGCTTCTCCATAAAGGATTGTTTTCGTCAACACCAAAAGGATAGTTGAAGCCACACTTTGCTCGTAAAAATACATATTCCATAAATCGTTGCATATCTTGTTCGTTACTAAAAGAACTAGGCCGATAGCCTCTCATGATTCGCTTCCATTCAGTGACACCATACTCAGTCCACTGAGGTATATTGTACAGTGCAGTCATGCTGATAGAACTGGATTCCGTGTTATCAGTTTCAAAGCTATTGCTCAGATCCAGAGACTCAGGGCTGGTGAAAAAATTGGAAGGAGAGACAGCGGCAGTAGATGATGCATTTGAAGTATTGTTGACAGGTTGTGAGAGTAGAGAATCCTCATTAAGTCCGAATAGAAAGCCCAGATTCGTGCTATTTTCAGCTTTGACAGATGAACCAACGGGTTGAGATAAGTTAGGTTGAAAATTGCGGGCATTGTCCTGATAAGTAGGAGGGAAGGCAGAAGCATCCGATGATGAAAGAAGAGTTGACGATATCGATGGGTCGGCAGAAATAGAAGAACTTGACATTGGAGACAAATCATCGCCGAGGGGTGAAGGTTGTGGTGGCACTGTCTGTTCGATAACATCTTTGCGTTCAGCTTTAGCTTTGGAAGCTCTTGAACTTGGCTCCCTCTTGCCTGGAGTCCACATTACAATGTGATGCAGATAGACGCACTCATGGTTCATTTTGGCACAAGCGCTACAAGAAGGTTTCTTCTCATCACATTTCTGACGGACTTTTTTGCAGTGTGCACAGCCTGTATGGCTATAGCCGGCTCGCTTATCCTGTTTGCCTTTCTTACCTTTCGCTTGTGTATCAGTGGTGGTCATGATGGAAAAATAGGCATAAATGTACGGCGATTCAGGCAATCGGCACTGAAGACCGGAAAAGAGTCGGAAAGTTTGAGGCTAAACGTACTTGGTCTCGAAAAAGATTCAGGGGTCTTTTGAGAAATAGCCTATCACCGATTGTGATTGAGATGCTTGCAGTAGTAGTGGTGGTTGGTCGATTGGATGGTCGACAAGCTAGTTATAAATGGCCTGTGTACACACACTGGTAGACACAATGGGTAGGGGCAGGGAGGAAAAGGAAGGGGGTATTAGAAGGGTCTTTCAACGCCGAACAGAAACAAATATCAAGGAGATTACGCCAAAAGTGTGTAAAAAGAGTGGGCCAATGGTGTTGAGTAATGGCAGTTCTTAGAACAAAATTGGTCTGTTTCTGGGAAGTAGGACCCACGTTGTGATGCAGAGCTTTTCAATGTAGTAGAGTAGAAACACTGTCCAGCCCAGTAGTCGGGTGATTGCTGGGTGAGAAACCCTGTAGACACTAAGAAACAGGCTGAAGCTGAAATGATCTTGTTAATTTGATCACTGAGGGCGAAACGAAACTTATAGTTAAGCTAGGAAATGTTTCGCAATCCTGTGTCAGCTTATCTAGCAGTCAACGTTCAAGATAATGCGAAATGACTTGGTGGAAAGTGGTTAAGATGTCACCTAGCTGACTGGGTATTGATCCAGAATTAGTTAGTTAGCTTGCAGATTTTTTTTGTGGACCCTGAAGGGTAAGGAGTCGTCATAGGAGACACTCAGCGTTGAAGAAAAAGCAACGCTAAGGGCGGGCGCGGTAAGAAAGCAACTAGAAGAGAGCAATGCAAAGCCCTAAAAAGTTTAGCGGAAATGTTCGGTAAGATTGGGCCGACCGTGAAGCGATTGAAATGCTTAAACGTGCGGTGTTTTGGGTTACTGCAATTGATGACAAGCGTGGTTTTTGTTTTTTTCTTTCAGGTTTAAGCTCTATTTGTTATATCAACTGCCTAGATTTTCAGCGCCGTTTTTTTTCCTGCGCGCACACCATAGATCAGTGTAAAAATCTTTCAGTGCTGCACTGGCACAGACTAGACGGACGATGCAAGCAGCGAGGTTTTTTCAGATCTTATAGATTTCAAAAAAAACAGTGAATTGGGAAGCTGGACTTTGTATCTACAACACTACCAGCAAAAAAACGTATTTCGCCATTTGGTAGATGGCTCAAAGGGGTGAATCGTCCAAGTATGGTATTTTTGTTCAATTTAGTGGGAAAAAAAATTTCGCTTTTGAGTGACAACAGCGGTATTCAAGTTGTTTTTGTCAAATCGGGGGACTTTCCCAATAAGGAAAAAAGCACCATAAGATGCACGCAGAAGTCTTGTTTTGCCGAAGGTCAAAGCTGGGCCAAACGACTCAGAGTCAAATACGACAAAACTATATAGCCATGGCTGAAGAAAGGGGAAAGGGGGTTGAGAAGGCAAAATAGCCAAGCCTATTTGCAGAATATAGTGGAGGAGAATACGCAATAGTGACCGGTCGGCTTCACCGGCTAGAATGTGTTCCATTAAACGGTACCTACATGGCTGGCTTGTTGGTTGACGGGTTGAGTGATCGGCTAGTTTTTCTTGATTCTACATTCGGTTTTACATGTCGATTGTTATCATCGGTGTTTCACGGTGTAGAAAAGTGATGAGCATAAGATTGCTTAACTTTACTACTATCAGAGTCTAACATTTTTGTTAGAAGTCTACCGCTTCTATCTTTTGGATGTCAGGGCACGTTCGGGTGGTACAATGAAACGGTAACGTTGTATTCTATGGGACATGATAGACAGCATTTTGTTTGATACTGCAGGATGGAAATAGTTGCCAGCCGGCAATCATCAAATCTGAGACAGCACAATTGCAATAATTGGAGCACAACCCCTCAATTGACTTCGCCTACTAGACACAACCCCAAAAATCGCTCAAACAAGAAGGTTACTGAGTTTCTTAATTGCTTGTACTCGGTTCGAAAAGTGAACATGCTTGAATGGTCGGTCGGTTTCTACCTGCATTTGAAGTGCGACCACCTTATTGATAAAAGGTGCGGCGATGACCAAGCTGCAAAGCATGCGGTGAGACATTGGTTGCCAGTTGGTAGCTAGTGGTGTACTAATTCCAGTAGGCAGCCGCCCCTGAGCGCATGCACATGAGTACCCGATCTGATGCATCAGAATTTGGCGATTACAGTAAAATGTGGGCGGTGAATATACTAGTTTTCTTTTACTTGAAAATAGATAATATGTGGCTGACAATCGCTTGCCGATTATGAGGTAACGACGAGGTGGGAGTCGGGAAATTGGGGCTTTTCTCTCAATTGGGTCGCTAAATTGCGAAAAATTTATTATCATCACTGGTTTATCGATGCACTATTAGTGGTGGTGCAATGCTAATCGAGACCTTAAGCTAAATCTTTACAGCTATACTAAAGAAGGAGCTTCCTCGTTTCGGAGTTCGTGAGGCTTTGAAAGATTGTAAGTTTTTGGTGTCCACTGCATGATTTAACTGGTCTATTGGAATAAGAGCTTTTGCTTGTCTTGAAGCTACAATGGAGCCAATTGGCAATTATCTTTCAATGACAAGCTTTGGCAACATAGTAGATATATCAGCTATGCTTTGTTACATCTCCTAGGCAATCGATTTAGATCAACCAAATAATGGGGTCGTTGCGCTGGCAACGCCAAATATGGCTGATGCGGGAAAAAAAAAATTTTCTTGAGTAAATAATAGCTCAGGCACCGGTTGATCCACTCTTTTAACTGAAACCACCGCTTTGAGCCAACACGGAGTAGCCGTTTTTCCAGCCCAGACTTTTCATAAATACTAGTTGGAATCTAATCTCATATGATGGTCTAGTCCTGGTTGCTCATGCAAAATATAAATGGGTTTGATCCTTTGCAACAATTAATCCGGCTTGGCACCAAACCGCTTGACCATCTATTGAGTGATAACATGTAACTGCTAATATAAAAGTCAAACCCATTTTGGTTTTTAAGCCGCCACAAGATGCACTCTTTGGATTGTGGTAGTGGATCAACCGATTCCTGCGTTTCTAAACAATGATCTCCAGCTGATCAAAACCCAGTCCCATAATAACAAAAGCGTAATTTATTTACTTGATAGCCTTGCTATACTTCCGCAAATGATTGCAGACAAACTTTAATCATCGTCTGTTACTCCTCTAAAAGGAATGTCGTTGTTGTATAACCTTCATTCTCGTTTTGATCTTACTTTTATTAGCCATTGGATTAATACTCGGGATCGCCTGTCATATTACCTAATTCGGAGTAGGAATGGAGCTTTCACATGCCCTGCTTTGTTGCGTTTTCTGTTCCCACGAAGACTGGCAAAACTGGCAGGCTCTGCTAGATAATATATCTACCAGAAATGTCGCAGAGAGCAAGCCTACTCCTTGGATCGATTGTTTTTTTTTTAACTTTGAAGGAAGCGATGGACACGCTTTCCTTGATATGCATTCTTGATATGCATTGCTTCTGAGCAGCAACTTTTTCCAGCTGGGTTGAACCCTCTCATCACAACTATAACTCGATTTCCATAATTTCATCATAACCAACTATATTCCGGTCGTCGTAAACGGATTTCGCTACTAAGCGGTTCCAACTCCAAGTGGATACGAATTTCTCTGCATATTTGTATCTGAAATAAATTGCTTTGCGAAGTTCAATGCTGGGTTTTCGCTCACCAGTAAATAAAGTTTATGTCAAGTAATAATAACCGAAACCTGCCGATTGATGTACATGACGAAAAGTTAGTACTGCAGCCTCTCGGTGAGATCAGCCGCAAAAATGACAGTACAGTTTTTTATTAATAATCTGGCATTTTGAATCGAGTTCTCTGAGTTACTAAATCTACATGTGTGTAGCTTATTACATAGTCAAGGTGGTACCGGCAACGATGTCACCCTTAAGGTAGTTAGAGTCTGTGGTTTTGTTATAGTTCCAGAAGAAGTCAAGGTATGTGGGTGCACCGTCGGGAACCTCGCAGACGTCAGAGAATTTTTCCATGGTAGTGTTCAAGTATTGGGTATAGTTTTGTAAGCTGCATGTGTAGCCAGGGCCGTCAGTGCAGTTATCAATGGGGATGACGGCGTTGTTCAAAATAACTCGAACATAGGTGCCTTCGTCGGAAATGGCAGTCTTATTACATGAAAGTCTCTCAAGAACAAGATTCATGCCCATGGGGGAGAGATCACCAGCCTTGTAGTTGTTGTTCAAGAAGCCAACCTTATTCATGTCCAAAGGCTTATCAGGAATAAATAGACCCATTGCTACCAGAATTTGGGTAACATCAGTATCGTGGGTGAAACTGAAAAACAGAGATCCGGCCTTCTCTGGGCCCTCATTCATTAAGACATTAGTAGCGTTGGCATACAAGGATCCGACAGGCTTGGCTGCGGGAAGACCAGGTCCGGCACAGTAGTAATAATACAAGTCTCCAGCACCATAGCCATATGCAACCCATTCAGAATCAGTGAAAACATCATACCAAGGAGTATATGCTTTGACGTTCAATTCATATGGAGCAACACCCATAATATTGTAAATATCGCTGGCAGTCAAATTCAGACCTGGATTCTCTTTATTGAGTCTCTCTGCAGCAATGTACATCTCAGGGAGAATTCCAGTGACATTGTCACATAAGCTCTCCTTGGCGAGTTTTCCACCACATGTAGCAGTCAGACTGTTAGCACCCATACTCTTATTTTCAGAGATGATGTTTAAGTAGGCACTGTCAGAGTAATTGAAAGAGAAAAATCCTTGACCAAAAGCTCTCGCAGTATCGATGACTCTCTCATATCCGGAAGAGAAGATGGGTAATCCCTCACCGTCCCAAAGGTGTCCGTATCGGCTTCGGAAATCCATGCCTTTAGCATAAGCATCAGCCAAGCCAGCATAAGGGCCGGAGAATGATTCCTGTGACCACCAGTTTTTCTCCTTCAGAAAATTATCCCACGTATTGTAAAAGCTCAAGGATCCAGTAAGTGTCTTGTTTTTGCTGATATACTTGTCAAGTTTCTCCAAAGCTTCAAGATGCTCAGTTCCATCCCACTTATCTGGATATCGCTCACCATGTCGTGATGCCAAAAATACTTGATCTACGGTACAGCTATCGGGTGTGTCTCTGCTAATACCGTATCCAGCACCATCGACATAAGGGCCGAATCCACCAGTGTATTTAAGGAAGTTGAACTTGTCCAAAGCCTCCTGTTCAAACTGTTTACCATAGTTGTGATAAGGCTTAGCCTCGGAGGTACTAGCGAGGAGAGCCGCAATGCTCAGAAGAGTAGATAGCTGCAATTGCATGATGGTTTGATCCTTGCTTGCAAAATCCAAACGGGGATCTTCAGCGCCTTTTATAAGAATTTAGTATATTCCGCATCCCAGAAGATATTCACCAATAGAAGCTGCCGCCGAATGTGGCCTCCAGTAAACATGGAGATAAACCTAGATACCCGACGGGGCTACCCTAAAGCGGTTCTAGGCGGTACTTAAAGATGGAACCTACCTTGAGAAAGAGGTATTCATCGGAGTCTATCAAATCGCACAAAAAACAGTTTAATAAACTCATAGAGCTGGTATCCATAATGAAAGTACGGTGAGAGTATCAGTTCTTCGAATAATGTCAATGTCCGGATTTTCAAACTGAAAATAGGATGCGCTCTGAATGTGGTGAGCCGTTTACGACCCTTAATTTGGTTTGGCCGACGGATCCCAAAGGCCCATGTGGTTGAGAACCTTCACTGATAGGCACCAAGCCTTAATGCCCTAACATATAAAACACATGGAGGAGCGAATGGCCAGATTCAAGTGAGTCTTTTTTAAGGTGATTTATTAGCTTCTATGAGGAGAAGCTTCACCGACGGCACCGGCGGAAGAAATGCCAGCCGGCAATGTTGTCGGACTGGTCGTCGAAGGCTATTTGGTTTGCCAATTTTTGCCCGCTCTGGATGACAGTGACTTGACGAGCCGTTGGAACTGCCGGTCTCTGTAGATAAGGGTAGTAACGATTGCTCGGGGTGCAGCCGGCGCCGTAATGTATGATAACAATTGACGGTAAAAATTCAAAAAGCACTTTGAAATGTGCGTTATGGCTAGCTTTGTAAAAACGGGCATTTATTTTGTCAATCTGTGCGCCATCATGCTGAGAATTGCCATGTGGACTGAATAACCGAAACCATAACCTCGTGCTTGATCTAACTAGATCATAGGCGTGAAAAATGGAGGGCAGGGGTCAGATCCGATAGATCTGGTCGTCTCTTCATTTAACCCTACATTGCTTGGATACTAGGATCCTTTATTGATTGGCCTTATGCGTGTTTAGTATTGGGCTGGCAATAAATATCTTTATTTACCAGCACATACCCCATGTATGGTAGCTTTAATATTGATCTGTAGTTGATGGAGATGAGCCGGTGTCCCATCAGAGATCTAGCATCCCATACAGCGAGAAAAATGTATAAAATTCGTAGATAGTGATAAATAGGAGATACCAGAGTCAAGGCTTCTGAGGCTTTTTATGTCAACTCGTTGAATTTCAATTACTATTCGGTTGTGGAATTTTTTTTTACTACTCGTTAAAATAGTTAAAGGTTTGGATTCGTATCGCCTGATTCAAATAGATCCGCTTCAAAGCAAACTAATATTTATTTAACTCGAAGAAAAGCAGCATCCTAATCAAATGTAATGCAACTTGAGAATGAACGTTTTTTCGAGTTGAAACCATTCAAGCTGCACAAAACTCATAGCGTCACAACGTTTGCTGCTTCTGTGGTACCTTGACCAGCAGATCTTCAGTAGTATATTCCTAGATTATTCGGCAGCTCCCTCCAAGCTATTTATTTCTCCGATTTGGTTTATCGCACTTATATGGACTACTAAGAATTATAACGGCTTGCTTTCTTTCTTTTCTTCCGTCCCTTATTGGTTGATGTTTGCAGCCCCACATTTTACCCCTCATGTTCCCCCACACCACTTAGATACGTACTTCCTAGGGTTATAAGGATGAGCATCGGCAAATCACCGACATCCAGCACAGCCAAATTCCGTAAAAAAAGAATAAAGTAAGAGCGTCATACTCAATCAATTGGGCTTTACTGCCGATTCTGGAAAGCATCCCGGGGAAAGTATTCTTTAAGCTATAAGCCGTGCGTTTTAACTTAGACTTGTATATTTATCACTAGCTATAAGTAATTGTGTTTTCCCAAACACTTCAGATTTCTCTTTCTAATTTAACACTCTAACAATCAGTGGAAATTGAAGAAAAATGACCGGGTCTCTCAAAGTTGTCAAAGTTGCTATCGTCGGTCTAGGCCGAATTGGTAAATACCATGCCATGAACATTGTGGAGCGAGTCGCCAATGTTGAGCTGGTAGCTGGTTGCTCCATTGTGAAAGACGATTTGATCTGGGCAGAAGACAAATTGGCCCCTTATGGTGTTGCCCTATACGATACTTTTGAAGAAATGCTGGAACATCCCGGAATCGACGCAATCTTAGTCGCCTCTACATCTTCAACTCATGCTCATCAAGCTATCACTGCAATTGAGCGGGGATTCCATGTAATGTGTGAAAAGCCTTTGGCAACTACTATTGAAGATGCTCAGAGGGTTGCTGATGCTGCTGCCGCTCATCCCAACCTCAAAGTTATGTGTGGATTTTCTCGGCGATATGATGACTCCTATGCCGATGCCCATGAAAAGGTGGACTCAGGCCTTATTGGAAAGCCCACCGTGTTCCGATCACAGACTTGCGACAAGCAAGATCCAAGTGGATTTTTCGTCCAATTTGCTAAGAACTCAGGGGGTATCTTTGTGGACTGTTCCATTCATGATCTTGATTTGTGTCAATTCTTTTTTGGCCCTGATGCTCGGCCAGAGTCTATGAGTGCAGTTGGAAATTGCTCTGTTTATCCTGATCTTGCAAAGTACGATGATTGCGATAATGCTATGGCTATTATCAAGTTCCATGATGGCAGAATTGCTAATTTTTATGCTTCACGAATGATGAGCCATGGACAAGACGACTATACTGAAATCATCGGAACTAAAGGGAAGATCACGGTCAACAAAAACCCCCATAAAAACTTGACCACCATCTGCGACTCGAATGGCATTCGGAACGAGGTTCCAAGTGACTTTTATGGTCGTTTCGAATATGCGTTCGTTAATGAGATGAATTCTTTCGCAAAATACGTCCTTGAAGACATCAAGGTTCCGTCTTCTCTTCAGGCCAATGTAGAGGTTCTCAAATGGGGCAAGACTCTGCAGGAATGTTTGATCTCCGGCAAAACGGCCCGATTCGACAAGACTGGAAAGAGATTAGCTGATATTTAAGTATAGATTTGGTAAAAAGTCTTTGGTGTCTGTGATTTAAAGTGCGGAAGTCCCGTGGAAAGTTTTTAGCGGGGTTCTTTTTGTGGAAGGATCCTCGGATCATTGCTTTCTCCTTGAGCTAAGCAATCAATCAGGGACAAGTATCGGCTCACAACTTACAATGAGTGCTCTCTGGAATTACCTGTTAAAAAATTATAAGTCATGTCAAATCAAAATTATAGGAAGTGCAATAGTTCAGATAGTATCCTTCTGGGTTCCTGCTACAATATACGTTCTGATCGATTGGATTTCCCCGCAATTTTCACAACGACACAAAATTCAGTCGGCCAAACGCCAGCCGAATAAAAATGAAATTTTAGAAGCTGTTCGAGTCGCTGCTACTAATACTTTGCTTTCAATAGTTGTTTACACGATTACAGTTATTCTGGAAGAAATCGGTATATGTAGGTCCTCAATCAGCTTGAGTCCTCGGCTCCCCAGCTGTTCTACGATAATACTACAGCTGTTGATATCTGCAATAATGCGTGATGTTATGTTTTATTACGCTCATCGTGCTTTTCACTCGAGATTTTTGTACTCTCGAATCCACAAGTTTCATCACAAATACACCGCTCCTATATCGTATTCGAGCCAGTATGCTCACCCGATCGAGCATATCATAGCAAATATGCTACCTATTGCCTTGCCATCTATGATTTTACACACACATATTATTGTTCAATGGCTATTTATTGCTATTGAGTCTGCTGAGACTGCTACAGTACATTCAGGGTATAATTTCTTTGGTGGTATGGCTACTTTTCACGACGCTCATCATGAGCGATTCAATTTCAATTTCGGAGTTCTTGGTATAATGGACGTGTTACATAATACTCGGTGGAAATTACCACGAGCAAAATAACAGGCATGACGGGTATTTTATTTGGCTTATTAAATAGTTCTGAAAAGCTACGGTAGTACGTATTTCGTTGTGTAACGAACGTTTGAGCTACTTGTATATTCTGGTTTCGCAGCATGGATCTGTTATTTTTCACGGGAAATTGATCATTAGACACTTAACGGATGCGGCTATCTACATGTGATCGCTGAGAACGTAAACCACAGCCCACATTGCGGCAGCTTCTTGTCGAAATATTCACATGCTTATATTCATGTACGTTTTAATTAATATTGGCTCGCTAGGCGAAACCTCGGAATAGATTGATTCCAATTAGCGCATAGCCCATTCATCCCTATATGTGGGGTAACCATCCGGATAGCTATGGCCGATAATGTGGGGTAACCACCTGGGTAGCCATGGCTGATAATGTGGGGACCGGAAAGTGTATGATATATAACTATAGGATGATTTAAGAAACTGCCAACTCTGTCTCAGCAAACCTTGAAATTCAGATGAACCGTTTTTTAATTTTCGGAATATTGTTTGCCGCGTTGGCTTTCCGATGGAAGGATGAATTGATCGACAACTTTCTGATCTTTGTGACTACCGGTAGTTCCGAAAGAGGCCCGGGGTTTTTGGATAATCTCAATGACAGCAAGTGCAAAGTACTCAACTATGGAATCGGAGCATGTGAGGATCTTGTTATCGACTACGAGAATAATATCATGTACATGGCTAGTGCTGATGTTGAAAATAGGAAGAAGTTCTGGCCTCCGTACGCCATGTTTGACTATGTACCGGGAAGAGACGAGATTCTGTTACTCGACCTTGCAACAGACACTGTGAGAACTACTGAACTAATGAACTTTGAAGGTGACCTTCATCATCATGGCATGAATCTCTTTATAGGCAGTACGGGTGAAAGGTTTGTGTGGTTGGTGAATCACCTAGAGTCGGAATCAGAAATTGTGGTTTTTCATCATGCGGATCCTACTTCAAACAAACTGGAGTTTGTTCACCGGTTCCGACATCCTCTTATCTTGACCCCAAATGCCGTTGCTCCGATCTCTGAGACGGCATTCTTTGTCACTAATGATCATGGTCATCGTCGAGGGTTCATGAGGGTGCTGGAGGATTTGCTTTTCTTGCCTATCAGAAGTTCATATGTGAGCTTTTGTGACATTGACTTCAAAGGTCAAACTCAGTGCGCTGTAGCTGTTCCTAATACCAAATATTCCAACGGATTGAGATACATTCCTGACAAGAAATTGTTGGCTGTTGCAGATACTGTTGAGGGAACTGTTTCCTTCTACAATGCCGCCGACACGGATAATCTTCAGGATGTTGGATCGATTGCTACAGGTGCACCAATCGACAATTTGAGCATAGATTCCAATAACAATGTCATTGTGAATAATATGCCACTGATGAGGCCGTTTATGGATGCTCTTGGCTACCGAGGAATTGAATCGCCTTTTATGGCACAAATAATAACGTCGAGCAGTGGCTACAAGGAGCGTCACAAGCTCGTAAAAGGTGATGGAAAAGGATTAATCGGCGGACTCTCCACCTTGGTCTACAACCCAACAGCAAAGAAGGTGTACGGCGGAAGTATAGTTCAAGCTGGTGTTCTTACTTGCCAGCTATGATATGCCATACGATATTTAGCGAATACGTAAATTCAATGCCTAGTCTCAAGAAAAATGGATTTTGGCAACTACGAATACTAATAAAACTGCAGGATCTCATCATAAGCTGAGGTCATTCAGCACTGAGATTGATGTAGCTTCATTCAAAGGCATTGAGCAGTCCAACCAGTAAATAATAGCAGAGGCGCCAATTCAAAGGATGTTTGAAGAAACGATGACATGATTTTTAAGCCATTTTCAGAGCTTTTCTTCAGCTTCAGACCCCATAGTGTAAAAAATCTCATTTTATCTAGCAGGACTTTCCCAAACGGTATGAGAATTGTACCGCTTTTTCTCCAGTGATTCCTGGATACATCAATCAGTGCAATGCGTTACAACTTCCAAACTTTGGCTTATAAGTGGATGATGAACATACTAATGATACTCCGCAGGATCTCACTTGAAATCAGTCTTAAGATCACCAGGATTCAATGCCATTGAAAGTACATTCGAATCACAGCAAGGTTTTTTTCAGATGATGGACAAGTAAGAATTGATTAACTTGCTTTGACTATGGATAGTAAAAGCACAGGCCTTCCCCTTTTCGAAATTCAGATCAACCCGGTTGATTCCGCCACTAGAAAAAGCCTCCTATTAGACAGATGATGGCACCCCAGACATCTATACAATACGCACCGAGTCATTGAGAGTAGCAGCCTTGATGAATACGGAGGTAGTGGTCATGCTGAGAACTGAAAGACCTCGTGACCCTTATGGCAGGCTTGAATGTGTATCAGATATAGATGAGGCCTAGAACAGTATGAAGACTTGACGGTTTTATCTTCTGATAATCACTTTGATCAGAGCACAGATGAAAATAACAATTGAAATTATAATTTAGATAAATACCTCACATTCACACTTCCAGCTACTAGAAAAACCTTGTGTTGTGAGTGCTCAAAATGAGTGCTCAAAATGGTGTGTAATAAGGTGCTGTTTGTTCTTCGAGCCAGTTCCAGATCTTTTCACCGTTCTCGGACTCAATGGCTTTGAGGATGTCGCCCCGAGCATGAGCAGGTCGCCCCCATGGTTGGTAGAAACTGGCTTGGTTTTCAGAAGTGACATCAGGGCTGACCAGGCAATAAAGTTCAGTGTAGGCACCGTATTTGGCTTCGTACAACATCATGTTGATGACCCGGGCAGTGATACCCGTCAGATGTCTCTGAAGCTCAGTCTTTAAATTACCAGGATTTAGAGCTAAAGACAATACTTTGGAATCGGAGTGGTGTTTCTTCCACAATATCGACTCATAGATGTTGATGGCTTTGCTCTGACCGTAAATCGTGAACCCGCCAGGATTCTTCTTCTCATAATTCATGTCATCCCAGTTGATTCCTCCATTGGAAGGTGCAGCATGTTGAGCAGATGAAGAAACCCAGACAATACGCACAGAGTCCTTGGGAGACGTAGCAGCGGTCTTGGTGATTACAGGGTCAAGATACTTCTCCAAAAGATGGGGTCCGACATTGTTGACGCCAAGTTGCAGCTCGTAGCCTTGCTTTGTTTTGCTTCCATAGGGAGGTGTCATGACACCTGCATTATGAAGAATACCGTGCAATTCTTTCTCGGCTTGAATAAACTTTTCAACTCCAGGTCGGATAGTTTCAAGATCAGAGTAGTCGATAACCAAAAAATCAACAAGATCCTTGGATTTGGCAAACGGCTCCAGATCTTCAATAGCCTTCTTCAACTTCTCCTCGCCTCTTCCTGTGATATAGACTTTGGCACCAGCTCCTAGAAGAAATTCGGCACTTTTCAAGCCTATACCAGCTGTACCACCAGTGACAATGAAAGTCTTACCGGAGAGATCAGGTAAGTCTTTTTCGGTCTGTGTAGGTGTAGGAGGGCAGACCGATCGGTAAACTTCAGTGATTGAAACCATGTTACAGTTGTTGTTGTGATTGTTGAATAATAAAATATAATCCTCGTTAAGTGGAAATAATCGGCTTATATACCCGCCCATCACATTGTGTGATTCTCCCCGCTGGCTGCGGAGTTTAGATTAGACTTTTTACCTTGGTAGGTGAAAGGCTGTGACATTTCTGTTTAGGGTTTTTGGTGGCGACATGGCAAAATGGAAAACAAAGGGGGACCAGCGCGAGAAGACTAGAACTTACTTGACAAGCAGGAATCTGGCAGGGAAAGAAGTGCAGGATTCAGACATGAGGATGTTCAATTCGAGACTTTGAGAATATACTCAATAAACAATTAGTGCGCTCTAATTCCGAGTTCTTGCTAGCGGACATAGGTTTTGCAGCTTGCGGCTCGAAACCAGTGGCAAGACGGAAACATCAAGTTCAAATTACGCTCCGAGGGAGGCACGTTAATACCTTTATAGACGGGTGAGTCAGATAGAGTAAGAACGGCAGTAGCCTCATAAAGACTTTTTTCTCTGAATTGCCGTGAATGAATAATGGTTTTTGAGGCTAAAAGCTGCTAGTACTCATATTTTTCAACAAATTTATAAAAGACTAGTTGCGGAGTTTGTATTGAGTGTTGTGGGCTCTTAGTTAAGATCAGCCGTTGTTCATATAATATAAGGCACAATGAATGACAAGGAAGTGGTTGAATATCTTGTTGACTGAAAGCATAAGATACTGTTCGTAAACCAATTTCGAAAAAAATAAGAGATTGCAAGCTTAAACGGCTCTGAGGGAAAGGATGTCAACCCTCGAATTTCACAAGACAAGCAATTTTGTTTGGTAGTATCTTAAGGCACCAACATAAGCTTGGACTGCAAGGTATCAGTTAACAAACATATCAGCTAAACTTGATGGAACCTTTTCCAAAATGAACGGTTTGAAATCTAAATGAACAATCATTGATAATCTCAATATTATCTGGTCTTTTTCAACCAGTTATAAAACCAGTCTGGTGCTTGATCCGAGCTCAGGCCGTATGTGTCACGTGCTGATGATGCGGGGTGTATCGCGGGTATGGTGTATTTAATAAAGACAGATCCGCGAACTGCACCCGTTACACAATGATCGTCTCTAGAGTATTGTTGAGACGAGGAAGGTCGGTACAAGTGAGACTTTTTTCTTCGAAAATCTTTACCGCTGAAGATGCCGTCAAAGGATTACCGTCCAATGCTACTTATTTGTTCGGAGGATTTGGATTATGCGGGGTAGCTGATACAGTAATCGATGCCATAAAAGCGACCGATGTCAAAGGAATCACCGCTGTTTCTAATAATGCTGCAATTGACGGCAAGGGATTGAGTAAGCTATTGGAAAGTGGGCAGGTCAAGAAGATGATTTCATCATATATTGGTGGAAACAAGACATTCGAGAAAATGTATCTGAGTGGTCAGATCGAGTTGGAATTAACGCCTCAGGGAACAATTGCTGAGAGATGTCGTGCTGGAGGTGCTGGTGTTCCGATGTTCTATACTGCCACTGGCGTTGGTACGTGGGTTGAAGAGGGGAAATTGCCAGTCAAGTATGGTTCTGATGGATCGGTCGTGCTAACTTCCGAGCCCAAAGAGACTAGAGTGATTGACGGAAAAACTTATTTGCTAGAAAAGGCTCTTGTGGGTGATGTTTCTGTTGTAAAAGCATTCAAGGCGGACAAGTTTGGAAACCTCTACTTCCGAGGATCCGCTAGAAACTTTAACAGCGCAATGGCTCGAGCTGGAAAAATCACAATTGTTGAGGCAGAAAACATTGTAGAGCCTGGTGAGATTCCTGCTCAAGATGTGCATGTTCCAGGTATATTTGTGGATAGAATCGTTCAGTCGAGCTCTCCAAAAGAAATTGAAATTTACAAATTCGCCAAATCCGAGTCGGAGAACCAGTCTTTAGAAGATCTACCTGCTGCCAAGAAAGAGGCTGCTCTCAGGAGAGAGAGAATCATCAAAAGAGCAGGTTTGGAATTTGAAGATGGGTCCTACGCAAACCTTGGTATTGGCATGCCCACTCTTGCACCCAACTATTTGCCCGAAGGTGTGAATGTTACTTTACAATCTGAAAATGGAATTTTGGGACTGGGTCCATATCCAGTTAAAGGAGAAGAGGACCCTGATTTCATCAATGCAGGAAAAGAGACTGTCACACTCATGAAAGGTGCTTCTTTATTTGGATCTGACGATTCGTTTGGCATGATCAGAGCTGGCCGTGTGGACTTGACTATTCTTGGGGCCATGCAGGTATCCGAGGTTGGAGATCTTGCAAACTGGGCTTTGCCTAGTATGGTTAAAGGAATGGGAGGGGCCATGGATCTTGTTGCCAATCCAACACAGACCAAAGTTGTAGTAGTAACTGAGCACACTGATAAGAAAGGCAGGTCCAAGATTGTTCCCAAGTGTGACTTCCCTCTCACTGGATCCGCATGTGTTTCTAGAATCATCACCGATTTGGCCGTCTTTGATGTCGAGCTTGGAAAAGGTCTCACATTGATCGAGGTATTTGAGGGAGTAACGGTGGACGAAGTAAAGCAAAAAACAAGCGCTGCTTTCAAGGTTAGCCCTGACTTGAAAACCTGGTCACTATAAATAAGTAAGTAGTGCCTGCAAATTAAAAGAGTGATCCCTCCAAATAGTTGATATTTTCAATTTCTTGACAATTAAAAATTAAGTGGTTACATGCCATTAAAAACGTTGGTTTTAACTGAAATTCAAGCTAGGTGAAAAAATGAATTCCTCGTACTCGCCCAGTCCTTCAAAAAGATCGTGGATTGTAGCAGGTTGGTCGTGTTTGTTCGTTGCGAATCCGTCTACTTGACCTTCAAAAATACTCTCGAGTTCACTGAACTTTTCTCCAAAGATATGCTGAATTGTGGGATCCTCCGAGATGTACTTTGTCTCTTCGGCCGCAGGTTGCTCGGTCAAAGAATCTTGATATGGTATATCAAGTCTTCTGCTGATCTCGTGCTTCAGCTTCTGCTCCATGAATTCGTTCATTACTTGAGCCGACAGCTTGTCGAATAATGTACGAGCTTCCGGGCTCAGATTCCACCTTTCACACATGGAAGTCAAAAGATTGGAGCAAGACCGCGTTTCTTCAAATATAGCCACGTTAGATGGTAATTTACTCAAGGCCCCAGGATAATACATGAGTTTTCCAATGCTGTAAAGGTAGCTGATACCGGCCATGAAAACTGAATGCAGTGAAAGCCATGTGTAGCTGAGCTTTCTAGTTTGCGATAAATATGCGTAGACTCTGAGAGAACCAGAGGCGGCTTCCAGAACATCTAGAAGGTCCGTCTCATCAATAACGGGAAATACAAGAGAAGGCCTGCTCAATAGGGACTTGGCATTATAATAAAGAATTTCATACCAGGATAGCTCCGCAAAGCAAGAGCCTGCTCCTCCTTGGAACTCTTTGCTGTTTTGATTTGGCATTCCCATTTTCAAAATATCATCATGCCATTTTGCAAGTCTCACTTTCAGTGAGTGCTTCATTTTTATGTGCTGTTCGGTCGGTTTATCGTATCTTTTGGTGTAAAACAACCGCGAAATAATACCATTCAAAGACCGAATTTTCAAGACTTGAACAAAGCATGTGGTAGATGGGCATCCACAGGAGACTTGTGCAGTCTGATCATAACTGAGATCCCTGTTTTTAAGCGCCTCAAAATGAGAATCGAATAAACATTTGTCGGAGTGAGTAGAAGGCATTGATACAGTAATATCACTATCTTGAAGTCCAAGAGGACGCCCCGACGTCACAGACACAACGCGGTCTAGAGTGAAAGTCACCCAAAAAAGTCGCCTTTTCATTTCAACTTCAAAATAATCGGGATCATGCAAACCGAGATTTTCACCGAGCTCATTATTCAATCCTAGCTCTAGACACAACCTGATAGCAATTCCAACAAGCTGCCATACACCAGCAGATATTTCGTGTAAAAGAGAGTAAACTGCCAACATCAAAATAGCCACTAAGGATTTGAATCCATCCTGACACATCACCATAGAAAGCTTCTGTAATGCAGCAATCAAATATTTGTTTTTTCTTGTACCATCAACATATTGGTTTCTGTTTATGACAATAGAAGCGATTGCAAGCACCATGTCATAAAGAAAAGCAGCATAAGGATTTTGCTCATAAAATTTTGGGTCCTGGTAGATGTTATGGAATGTGATCATGAATTCTTCTTGATTGAGAATCGGATATATGATTTGTGAATGGCCAAAATATATGTTCACCAACTTCAGAGCAGCTGGTAAAGGAGCCTGTGGTTTTTTGAAATAGTTGACCTCGACACCATCTTCATCGAATTCCTTTTCATCAAGGTGCAAGCCCATATTATTGTGATAAAACTGGGCCGGGCTATCATGAGCGAGCAAGCGGTGAACTTCTCCGCTGCGCAAAGGGATATCAGCAAGTGGGGGTCTTTTACCGGCAGAAGCTAAAGTCGCATTCACGATGCCGGCAAACAAAACTCCTGAACTTGATCCAAGATATTTGGTATCTCCAGCCGCTGACATCGAAATGTAGCTGGCCACCGAAGTCACCTCATCGACCTTTACGGAGCCTATTTCCCGAGACACCCCCGGACTTGCCGTGCGAGAAGATCTGGAGGTAAAATCCGGTGAACTGGAATGAAGAGAATGAGGATGATCACTCGTATTTTTTAATTCATTGTTTTCTTTTTCAAGAGTTCGAACTCTCGCCTTTAATTTTGAAATTAGCTCTTGATCTACAGCTCTCTGCTTGTGCCGAGCAACATATTCACAAACAGAACCGGTAGCCAAACACGGAGAACAGCAAGGGATTAGTCTATCACATTTAATCTTCTTAGATCGGCATTTTACGCAAGCAAGTGTCATGATTTAACTGTTCAAACTAATAGAATATGTTATGCTCAAACGATTTATGAATCATCGGTATTTTTTTTCCTGCTGTTGGGATTACTAACATCAGTATGGCATAAGTTGAGTCAGCTAACGCAGGTATTGGATCCAAGAAATAAAAATACAATTACTTGAATATGCAACAGGGTTAAGAAGCAATCAGAATTTTTTTATGATTTGATGGTATTGCGACGTTTTGGAGTGTGGGCAGAATCATAGCTCGGCGGCAATAGCCGACACCGTCGCCGGTATAAAATCCCCGCTATCGCGCTTCTTTGATGTCCATCAATCGTCATGACTAAGAAGATCGTGGCAGCTCTCCAGATTGGATCCGATCCCCAAGGAACTAGAAAGACTTTGGATAATATTTTGGCATATGAGGACAAAATCAAGGCTTCTGGTGCCTCGGTCGTAGTTGTCCCCGAAGCTACTTTAGGAGGGTATCCTAAAGGATCAACGTTCGAGACCTATGTTGGATATCGTCTTCAAGGTGGCCGAGAAGAGTTTGCAGAATATTTCAAGCAGGCAATCAGTGTTCCTGGGCCCGAAATTGAGGAATTGGCTGGTCTCTCGTCAAGAACTGGTGCTACTTTAGCTTTAGGAGTCATTGAGAAGGAGTACAGCACTTTGTACTGCACCCTGGTGTATATCGATCCTAAAAAAGGATATGTTGGAAAGCATCGAAAATTGATGCCTACTGCCAGTGAACGCTTGATTTGGGGAATGGGTGATGGATCTACTTTGCCAGTCATAGAGACTGAAGCAGGCCGAATCGGCGGTGCCATTTGCTGGGAAAATCACATGCCTCTGCTGAGATCTGCCATGTGCTCGAAAAATATTGATGTTTGGGTCGCTCCCACAGTTGATGAGAGAGAGATTTGGAGAGTGTGCATGAGAGCCAATGCTTATGAGAATAGAATGTATTTGGTATCTGCAGTTCAAATCCAGCCTTCTCCTCAGTCTCTTGGAAAGGAATTTCCTGGGTGGGATAACACTCGAAATGCCATCAATGGTGGGAGTGTTATCATTGGGCCGTATGGAGATATACTTGCTGGGCCATTGATCGGTGAGGAAGGATTGCTCACGGCAAAGATAGATCTTTCAGTTTTGCTTGAAGCTCGTTACGATTTTGATCCCAATGGCCATTATTCGCGACCTGATGTATTTAGTCTGACAGTTGATGAACGACCTAAAAACAATGTAAATGTTATCGATAAGTAGAATGTTTATATTTCTCCGTATATGAAGAAGCAGATAGTCTTATAGGATCTGTCTCAATTATCGCAACTATTCTGCTCACTTCAGCAATACTATATAATTTGTTCAGCTACATAAAATTCCTTTGTCAGATTCGACTCGACAATATATTCCTGTGTGAAAATGGTCTCAATGCTGAATATGATGAGGTGCCAATCTCTTGTTTGCAAGTGCTCGGACCTTTCTAGCACCTTCTCGTAAAGTTGGATCACTCTCGTCAAATGGTTTCAAGCCGATAGCCTGCAATCCATCTTCTGTCAGAATATCGGAAATCTGCGACCTCTCACTAAAGTCATTCTCACATGTGTGGCCCTGAACATTATTGACATATGCCCAATCTCGAGGTTTTTCTCCAGACTTGAACTTCTGAACAGTGTCCTCCATAGTGTTGATGTTGTATTCTGTAAGAGGGCAATGTCCGATGTAACAGACGGATGAATCTCTGTTACCTTTGTGCTCACGATCAACCTCGTGCAGCAGATCAGCATGCCAGAAGACGAAATCCCCAGGCTCAACATTGGGAATAGAAATCACTGATTTCTCTTGATTGAGATGAGTGAAAGCATCATCCGGAGCAAAGAATTGACCTGTTCCAGGGTCCGCACCAGGAAAATACGAGGACGTGGGGTCGAATTCCCCATCTTCGTTGAAAAATGGTCTCAATAGTAGATAAGGTACAACTTCTCTCAGATTGGGCAAAAATTTAATTGTTCCTTCACCAGCCACATTTGGAGATAAACCGAGCCATCCCTGCAGAGTTCTGAATGTACTACAAATAGAACCATTTTGGCCCAAATCACCATAAAGATCTTGCTGGCCCTGAAGGCGTCGGTCCATAAGCCATGGATTCCAATTCTCCCATTCTCCATCCCAGACTTCCTGGAAAACCTTTCGGTAGTACTCATCTTCCCATCTTTCAATAGATCCTGAGTCCTGGTGAAGAGGAAGTGTAACAGCGGCACCTGGCTTGCGAATACGAGCACGATCCGGATAAACTATAGAAACGGACTCATCTACCAAAGAATTTTCACTATCTTCAATGCTCCAAACTTTTCCCACGTACTGGAATAGCTTGATGATATTGGGGTGAGATCGTGCTTGAGCTTGGCATTTTGACCAGTGCACTTCTTGAAAAGTCTTTCCCGTTAATTGAGGATGAGCGGGGATATAATTTTCGAGAGATTTTTTCCATTCTACTGCTTTATCAGCTGGTACCACTCCTCTTACTATCAAGCATCCACGTTCTTTGAACAACTTCTCAGCTTCTGCGGGTAATTTCTTTCGGCTAGCAACCTCATCCCAAGATACTTCAGGAACAAACGAAGGGCCAATGTCTTTGATTTCATCAACCTTTTTCTGCAACTGAGGCAAAAGTCGATCCCAGGAATCTTTAACTTTGGAAAAATTCTTAGGTTCGATAATACTAGACTTGATTTTACCATACTTGCTACCAAGCATGTATTTGGATTGTTGTTGAGTCATGGTGCAAATAGAATAATTGAAAAGGCTTTTGCTAGTCAGATTGATTGTATAAAATATTTTATCAAGATTTCTTGCGGAACCAAATTGCTGTTCATTTTCAAGCTATTTATTATCGAGACTCGGCTCTGATTAATTCCGACCGATGGAAGTTTCATTTCCTATTTGGGAAGAGATTTTACATGCTGTGGAGAAATGTGAGGCTGTGTTTGTAGGTGGGAAGCTTATTCTCTATTGCCGTGATAGTTTTCGCGGGACTCGAGAGTGGATTGCGGGCTGATTGGTGGTTTGCTGTAGCTCCGAGGTCACTTGACAACTTTTTTGGATAAGAGGGAAATATAGCAATTAGCTGATGTGAAATCGCAAAGTTCGGAGTTCTTTCCCTGTGCTTCTTTTCGGTCAGGAGAATCTGCCGATGCGATCACATTGTTCCGCACCTGCGGCTGAGATGGAAAACCGTCCTGGAATTCCTAAAGGTGAACATTTAGAATTATCTTCATTTTTTTGGAGCTCTCTGTATTGGACTAATAACTTGGTGCGTTTTAGTCATCTTTAATACTCATATTAGCCAAATACATAAGTTCCATTGTCGTACATCTATGTCTATTTTTCACCTAAAACTGGAGTGCCATTAACCTTTACCTGCTCCAGAATTTCTAGCGAAGGAGCCATGGGAGGGCTTTTCCATTCATTGGCGCAGAGAGCTAGATCAGGCTGGGCTAGAACAGCACATGACAGGATCACCTCTTTATTGGCGGAAATAGTTCCACGAAGCTGGGGTACCAATGTTTTTGACCAGTAAAGAGAAGACAGGGGCTCAGGTTTGTTGGTCAAGGCGCTTCTATTTCCTGTAAGATTGACAATTCCACTAAAGTCAGTGGTGTTGGAAACATAGCTGGCTGCGCCTGTCGTCACACGACTCTGCTTGTCCTCCGTTTCCATAGCAGAAATGGAGAAGCCACCTTCGATAGTCGTAAGCTGTCGCTCACTGTAGATTCGATGGACTCTGACATGCCAGGCTCCCTTGGGTATCAACCAGGTTTCTACTTTGACATCTTTCCATGGATACCAGACGGAGTAAAGGATATCACCAAGTATTTTTGCTTTGCATTTCAGTCTGAATCTAAAGAATTCCTCATCTTCTGAGAACCCAATCATGTTGTCAAGAGTAGCATCCGCAAAGTTTCGGCCATTTGCCTCGACGGAAAATCCGTATCGGGTACTATAAGCAAACTTACTATATTTTTCGCCCACCCAACGAACATAGGAACCGTTCTGATAGGGACCTGATACTAATGCAACAGTGTTTCCCGGATTATGTGTGAAGACCATTCCAGGAACAGGAAGGGCCTTGAGGTTAGGACGGCCGAGTGCGCTCAAAGGCAACTCTTCAGCTTGCCAAAATGGATGCGACTCAGGCAATAGCAAAGGGAAAAAAATCTTTGTACCCCAATATGCTGATTGCGGAGAGTTATATCGCTCACACATTATAGCATTTGGGTAGCAATAGCCCATACTCATGATACCACTGTTACCTCTTGCAAAGGGCTGTTTACCCCACCACCTGAGATGCCGTAAATACAGACCTTTAACTATGCCCCATGGAATTATCTCCTGTTCTGAAAAAGCAAGGGCGCCCCAAAATGATCCACAGGCAAATTTGTATACCAGAGATCGTCCAAATGGTAGAGCAGCACCGTCGTCGCCCATCCAGTGAATAAACTGGCCCACAAACTCCTTGACTCTGTTCAAATAGATTTCTCCTCTGATCTTGTCATCAGGGCAAAGTTTTAAATACATCAATTTGTAGAAATGAAATGCAAAGGGGTTGTAATAGTCAATGGCATTCTTATCAGGACCATCGCCGTACCATCCATCCTTGAGATAATACTCCTCCATGTCCTCGAGGTTGTTTTCGGTGATAGAATGATCATAAGCAGCATTTACTCTTTTCAAGCCAATTGTCAAAAGAACATGGAACCACTTCCAGTTGGTAGTTGGATATCTTCTAGTGCTGGCTCTAACGAGATATTCGAGGACATTTTTCTTATCAGATTCAGGCAACGGATCAAAAAACTTCTCGGGAATATAAGCCAATGCAAATCCAATAGCAGCAAATTCTACTAGTCGTTGCTCCAGATCCTCTGTTTCCCCCCAGTATTCGGGGTGATTCGGGTTGCAGCCATTGGCTAAGCCCTGATTGTAGATTTTCCAATGCTTGAAATCGCCTCCACCAGCCACGAATGGCACCAATCCCCACAGTGGGCGAGAAAATCCCTCCAAGTCTGCAGAAATAAGCTCACAGAAGGCACCAGTTTCTTCTATTCTCAAGCGAGCACCACCAGGAGAGAAAAGTGGGGCTAGTGGTTCGAACAAATCTTCAAATGCTTGGGCAACATGTTTTCGCTCAAGAAAAGGGTTGTCACCGAACGGGTTATAAGAGGGCATTGTGTGAAAAAATAATAGAGATTTGAACTGTCCGACTAATGGATTATTATATATTTATTTACACTAGATAGTGTGGGATATCACTGTGGAGAACTTAGCGGGGGTCGCGTGGGGAACCCGTAAGCGTGGGGTAACATTTTACGGGGTAGCACTTGTATGGGTAGTCGAGGAACCACTTATAATCATAAAAGCGCCGCCGAGTAGGCTAAAGAAACGGATCAAGCTCATTGAATGGCAAATTTTGAAGCATATATATATTCATTTCAACTGCTAAAAATTTCATACGCAAATAAATACATGAGATATAAGAAGTGACAAGTTAACTAAGGAAGCCTCCTTATTGAGAGTACCTATCATCGACTTTGTTGGCAGCTCGTCGTGCCTTGGAAAGTTCCACAGACTGTTTGACCTTGAAACCACCAGTGAGAAGCATCTGAGTCTCTTCAAGACCAAGACCAGAAAGCTCAGGGAAGAAAAAGTAAATCAGCACAAAACTGAGAGCCGAAATTGCCGCATAAAATGCAAATGTTCCTGTAGGCGTAATTCTTTCCATCATGAGCAGAAAGGTAGATGCAATAGTCAGAGATCCAGACCAGTTGGTTGCGACTGCCAAAGATGATCCGAGACCTCGGACGTACATGGGTAATAGTTCAGACTGCTGCCATGGTACAGCACCGCATCCGATTGCAAAGAAAGCAACGTAGACCATCAGCATAACCATAATGACGATACCCCAAGAGGAGAATCCACCGCCTCCCTCAACAACTGCAGAATTGTCGACAAAAGTGATATGCAAGAAGTGGAAAGCAACGGATGCAATGACTAGACCAACCACCATACCAGCTAGAGAAACAAGCATGAGAATTCTTCTGCCGCATCTGTCAATAAGGAAATAAGCTACGATTGTGAACACAAAGTTTGTTCCAGAGATGACGATAGATACTGCATTGGCATCTTTGAATCCAACCATTTGGAAAAGAGTACCGGCAAAGTAGTTCAAAGAGTTGTAACCGGTAAATTGATTGATACCTTGCATGCCACAGATGATGATAAGACCTCGCAAATTGGAACCAACAGTATGGAGCTCCTTGAACTTGTGAACAAATCTCTTCCAGATAGAGTCGTGATCCGGGTTGATGATCTGAGTAAAAGCAACAAGTTCGTTGATTTCGAGTTCAATACCTGCATCACTGAGACCAGTATGGGTTCGTCGTAGAGCAGCTCTAGCTTTTTCCAATTGTCCAGACTGTACAAGATATCGGGGAGAGTCAGGCAAAGGCAGCATAAGAACCATCTGCAATACAGGAGGGATGATAGCGATACCAATAAGAATTCTCCAGCCATTGTGAACAGATTGAAGACCAGTACCAATACCTGCAGCAGCCACTTGAGCACCAGTTCGAATGATAGAAGATATTAAGACAAGTCTACCTCGATACTTTGGGGGAGATATCTCAGTGATGTACAAAGGAGCAATAACTGATCCCAGACCTACACCAATACCCATGAGAAATCGACCACCAATCATGTCCCATAAATGATGAGCACCTACCTGTACACCAGCACCAGCAATCAAGAAAATATTCGCACCAATAGTTACTGGCTTTCTGCCAAACTTATCGGCAAGAAAACCAGTGAAAATAGAGCCAACCAAGGCACCAAGGGAGGTGGCAGAAGTGATGAACTCTTTTTGGCCATAAGTCAATGTAGTACCAGTCAGATCACCTTTGATATTGATCAATGCAGTAGAGATGTAACCGGTATCATAACCGAACATGAAATGCGATACTGAAGAACACAGAACAATCAGCAATAGATAAAAGGAGGGCCTAGTATCCTCGAGAGCATGTTGCTCAGGGATAGTAGCATCAGCCTTGTCAAGGTCATCGGCATACTCTCCATGAGAAGCCACAGCTTTTTCTTCGAATAGTGTTTTGGACATTTAAGTTGGGATCAAAAAAACCAGATGCTCAGTAAAGATAAAAATCTGGGGCAAACCTGCTGATACTTATGCTTTTGTAAACTTAGACGAGGGGTTGGATGAAGACAAGTGGGTATGCGTGCACCCCGCGTTTTGTCCCCTCGAATTTATCTGGAATTTTCTTTTTGTGTCCTTTTTCAGCCCCTAGTGCCAGCCAATCAACAGCAACATCCCGGAGTGAAATAACAACAAAACTAGCAAGTGGGGAGCACTAAAATATTCGGAAGAATGTCAGCCACGTAGGTTAAAATACTGGAATGATCCGGTTGAAGGGCTCTATGGTTTTCTTTTGAAAGATGTTGATGTATGATGGATAACTGTCTTTGGAAGCTTCCTGATTCTATAATAGCGGTACAGAGTATCGTATACCACTTTTTACAGGGCTCTGGCCGATGTATCGAGCTAGCAAATGAGAATCCAGCAAATTATGAGCATTTTCTGGTCATCGTCGGTCATATTCCGAGGGTTTCGTGAACAGGTTTGGTGGGGCTGAGAATCGCCCAGGTGCTGACCTTTGGAGGGGCCCAATTGGTCTGGAAAGAATGGAATTCCTCGATCGTGTAGAAACCATTACTAGAGGTTTAAACTGGAAGCAAAGTAAGTTTAATGATGTGTTGCTGCACAGTGCTAACTATGGCTGGAAAGATGAATGCCTTATCGTTTATCAAAGACGTGAAGAAGCTGCACGGCATGAACTACCCCACATTTTCATGGCGGCCATAGCCCGATGGACGACTTACCCCGTGACAGGACAAAGGCGGAGAGTTTCCGAGTGTGGAGTTATCGGGGTTTTGCCGACCCAACCCCCACAAATTTAAATATCTTCCAGAGAGATAGCAGGCTTGATACGTACGCTCTTGTGAGGATGACAGCGACTTGCAGCCAAGAAGGTGTTGCAGAAGAGTGTTCGATGCATCATATTGGTTAGTTTTTGTGGAGGTTAGACAGTCCCTCACGTGTCCCCCCCAACTTCTCTCACCAAGGGTCCGTACCTCATTAGAGATAGGTTACGAACTCCATCCAGCTCGCCAGAAATGGATATTAGGATCCTGGGTATTTTCAGTGACGTATTTGATTGTCAGATGTAGTAGATCCATATTATCTGAAAGTTGTCGAGTCGATCATTGAAATCAGCGTGCAAATGAAATCTGTGCTTTTTTGAGCAAAGTCTTTTACAAACGGATGAATGGTATTTTCTCATTAGGCAAATCACAAATTCTCTCATCAAGCCAGATTACCGTTCATTCCATAGATTCGCGTCTTTACGTTCGGAAACTCCATTGGATGAATCCGATTGTTCTCGAGAAAATAGAGCCCTATACAAGTAATTCCAGACCAAATAGTCTGATAGCAAAAAAATGACCTTAAAATTACCGCATGAAGTCATTAATGAATTTTCTTGGCTCATGAGACGGGAGATGAAGATCCCAGTAAAGACATACAAAGCTAAGGATGGCTGGTTGTGCCTGATTTAACCAGAACGAGCAAGAATCTGGCTCAAATTTATCAGCAAATGAATACATATTTTTGAGCAAATTCAAAGACATACTGTAGGTATGGAGGCATACTGCCAATCTGGTTTTTTGCAAGGACTTATCGCAAAAGGTATTGAAAGTAGCAGTCTGTTTGTGCTTATGTAATCACGAACGTCGACACCTAGATGCTTATTTTCACCGCAATGATAGGCTGAAGTGTACCAGCTAAATCTTTGTCATACAATGCCTGAGCTAGATCATAAAGTGAACGCCTACGATCAAATGACACTAACTTTTGGAAGAATCAGGCTGGATAATACTTTAGCAAGATATTCCTAAGGTTTGACAAAGGTATTATGCTCTGAATAGAGTATTTTTTTGGTGCTTATCACTCACGTGACTTGTCTAGAAGGTTCGGTAGTCACAACAACTAATTACCAATTTCGAGGTCAGCTATTACTACGATCAAAGACCTCGAAAAATGCGATTATAAAAGGCGGCCGATAATTCGTGGTATCACAGACAGACACAGAAAAAAAGATCTCAAAATCACTAAGATCTTGCAATAGATAAGCCAGTAATCAAAAGTCTTGAAAATTTTTTATTTATCTGAAAGTCAATCAAATCGCTTGCATTTTACTGATCTATACTGAACAAAATTATGGCTGCCAAAAATATTCTGAAGCATTTTCTGGCTGTTGAGCAATCTGAGGGTGTTGGAGCTAAGGTCCGAAGATCGATTGGTACTCCAAAAGCTAAGAACTTCTCTCCGTTTCTGATGCTGGATCACTTCAACACAGGAAAAAATGGAGGGTTTCCAGATCACCCCCATAGAGGTCAAGAGACTGTGACATATATGTTGAAAGGTTATGTCGACCATGAAGACTTTACAGGATCTGCAGGAACGATTGGACCTGGAGATTTGCAATTCATGACTGCAGGAAGGGGTGTTGTGCACGCTGAAATGCCTCGTATTGGAGAACATGGAGAATCTCCCGAGGGCATGCAGCTATGGGTGGATTTACCTGCCAGATTGAAGCACTGCGAACCAAGATACCGAGATCTCGAGGCTAAAGAAATTCCTGTGGCTTCTCCTAATGAAAAAGTATCGGTTAAGGTTATATCTGGTAGAGCTTACGGTGTCGATTCGGTAAGGGATCTTGCTTACACTCCTTTGTGGTTCCTGGATTATACCGTTCGACCTGGAGGATCTATAAAACAAGAAGTTCCCTCTGACCACAATTCTTTTTTGTATCTTATTGAGGGATCGGTCGAAATCAAGAATGAGACAATCCCCACCAACCATATTGTCATGTTTGAAAAACAAGGTGAAACTGTCGAGCTCTCTGTACCTGAGAATGCTAGTAAGCCAGCACGATTTGTGCTCATCAGCGGACAAGAGCAGAATCAGCCTATCGTTCAGTATGGCCCTTTTGTCGAAACATCTAAAGAATTGATTTACCAGGCTTTCATGGATTACGATGCTGGAACAAACGGATTCGAGCGAGCTAAGAACTGGCGCAGCAAAATTGGTCGGAGACACAGCGTATACTGAAGGTAATGACTAGTTGGGGTGGTCCAGTTTGACATGCTCAATGATGTAATTTAAAATTTCATATAGAGACAAGTTTGGTTATAGGTTTGGATATTTAATGTAGAATATATTTATTTTTCATCAGACCGCGCTTCAAATTTATCATAGAAGCATGCCCTTTGAAGTCGTAACATAGATAAAACTAATCACTCCATTAACCAGATAAGCAGAGTTTGGTATGACAAGCACTAAATGTTGTATCTAGGGTTTATCACTGCATAACTACATACCCTATAGCCCAAATATTACCTACAGCACTAGACTTAATAATTTGCTATTTAGGTTTAGAATACAGCTTACAGCAAATACATTAGATGACGAGGGTGTAACTTACTACAAAGAACTTCGTCAGCTTAATTTGGCTTCAGGAGTCCGCGTGTCCTCTATTGCTCAAAAACTCAAACTATGATAGAAGTTGAGCGCATCAAATATGATAGAGCATGAAACTAAAAAGAAAAACAGCCAAAGACTACATTTTCTACGGGTGGCTGTGCTCTGGTACGAGGCAGCGTTGGTATGCCGGAAGAAAGGAGTGATATCAGAAGTAAGGAGTGATTCACAAGGAAAAATCCAGAAGATCGTAATTCCAGAAAGATAACTTTGTGAATAGAAACAAACGTTTCTAGAGTTGCTTGTCCGGTTCTTGTAACTTTGATTGACAGCTCGAGGTTATGTTTCGCGGGTTTACAATTAATTTCATGCCACACATATTTGAACATGTATCAAAAATATCAATACAAGGCCCTAAATAATCACCGTCATTAAGATTATTATTTTGAGCGATATTCTCAGAAGATTTAGCCGTGCTCAGAGAAAAATGCCAGTAGAAGCTTAGGAAACGAGCTGTTTTAACCCGTGTTTCTTAGCCTTAAAAGGTAACTATCCACAGCAGGTGGCCATTGAAAAGGTCGTCTACAGATAGAACCCTTTTTTGAAAAAAAGAATAGGCTCTCGAGCCGATAGCTCGCCCGGGTTTGGAAACAAACATAAGCTCAGACGCCTGTAGCATGTCGATAAACTAAGTCAACATGACCAATTTTGCTTCGAAAGTTGCCTAGTCAAGTGGAAGGTGCTGATAAAATTGATACAAATTATGTGTAGTGTGAATAAGTGGCTTGAGGGATGTGTATGGATATAATTCGAACATCACTTGCTTTGGCAGACACTTCCAAACAAGTCAGCGAATGATCAAGTTGGATCGAGGGGGATAAGTTCTTTTTGATATCAATGCTTTCCAAGATATGTGAAGTGAGCAATGTTTCAGTCTGAAATCGAGCTTCGCGGAACTCTATTTCAAGAGCAGGCTAGCAGGGCATTTCATTCAACTAGATTATACTATTTAGCCGCTGCGTTATCCACTTGCAAACTATTCTTCGAGTCTTTACTCAATAGCCTAGAAATGTTAAGCCAACTTTTACACATAGGCCCTAGACCCTGATTCAAATAAAAAGCAAGGTGCCATACCTGCAGTAGTCATTGCTCCACATGCTCGTATACCATTTGCTTTATCGGTGAGCCTCTCTCAATAATTCTAATGACTTAATCATGGAAAGAACGCTGGGTGATATCATAGTGCTGCTATAGACATCTATATCTAAGATGTTGCAGATTCAAGCCTGCTGCCACGCCAATTGATATATAAACTGGACAAAATCCTCTAAGTTTTTACGACTAGAATTATTAACACACACACGATATTTGAATTTTTCAGCAATGAAATTTACTTCCGCTTTTCTTCTTTCATCGCTTTTGCTCTCTTATCCTACCTTTGCCGTTCCACTCACTAATTACATCAGTTCTACAAGTTCAGAAGCCGGTGATGAACGAGGATGTATTGGATACCGTTCCAGCAATGGATTTTGCTTTGGTATAACCTTTAAGACAGAAAAAAGTCTTACTGAGAATATTAGCAAAGAGGAAGATGCTACCGAGCAGGTGTTCGATCCTTCCATTGAAGGGGATGCCAAGGCTCACAATAAGGAAAATATTGAAAATATCGTTGTTGAGATTTTGGAAAAAATCCACAAATATGATAGCAGACTGCAAGACAAGGTGTTCGACAAGCGGGATGCTCATGTTGTTGACGACGATGCTTATGCTCCTCGAGATACTCATGTTATTGACAAGCGAGATGCTCATGTTGACAAGCGAGATGCTTATGCTCCTGACAAGCGAGATGCTTATGCTCCTGACAAGCGAGATGCTTATGCTCCTGGCAAACGAGATGCTCATGTTGTTGACAAACGGGATGCTTATGCTCCTGACAAACGAGATGCTTATGCTCCTGACAAGCGAGATGCTCATGTTGTTGACAAACGAGATGCTTATGCTCCTGACAAGCGAGATGCTCATGTTGTTGACAAACGAGATGCTTATGCTCCTGACAAGCGAGATGCTCATGTCGTTGACAAACGAGATGCTTATGCTCCTGACAAGCGAGATGCTCATGTCGTTGACGACGATGATTATGCTCCTCGAGATACTCATTTTATTGACAAGCGAGATGCTCATGTCGTTGACGACGATGATTATGCTCCTCGAGATACTCATGTTATTGACAAGCGAGATGCTCATGTCTTTGACAAGTGATATGTCTGTGGTTGTTAAGTGGCTACCAGTAGATCAATGAATGCCATTCATTTATACCGTATTCAATACCACTCAAGCTATCTTTACATATCTGCCGTTGTGCAACTTATACTGAATGCTAGGGAGCGGGGAAAATGTGTCGAGAAATTTCTGTAGATTATCTGTAAGAATCTTTGCCTTTTCTCTCAATTTTTTTGAAAAAATACAATAAATCCAAGTTTTATATTACATTTTACGTATTATTTTTTGATTTTTATGAGAGCTATGATATTGCTTTTAAAGAAATAATTGGAGCCTAAATGACATCGAAAGAGGCAGAGATTTACTTAAGCTACCATTGCAGTCATGCTCATGCATAAAATTGTTTAAGTACTAGATAGCAGTTTTAGATATTTTTGGAGCATTCAGATGGCGTTTTGCAAGGGTTTCATTGGCCAATTGTCTGATTTGCTTAGCACCTCCTGTCAAACTCGGATCAGTTGTATCATATGGCTTCAGACCTAATGCCTGATAGCCTTCTTCGGTAAGAATATCTGAAAGCGTTGACCTGTCCTCAAAGTCACTCTCTCTAGAGTAACCGACTGTTTTGTTAATATGTTCGAAATCCTTGGGCTTATCACCAGTGAGGAATTTAGAGGCATTATCTTGTAAAGTTTGGATGTTGTATCTTGTGAGTGGTGTGTGCGCAATGTAAACAGCTGATGAGTCCGATGTGCCATGATGCTCCTTGTCTACTTCATGGAGAATGTCAGCATGCCAGAAAACAAAGTCTCCTGGTGATACCTCAGGGATAGAGATTACCGATAAGGCTTGCTTGATGTGTGGAAAGTCAGAATCAGAAGCAAAAAATTGACCAATACCGGGAATCGTACCAGGAAAATCGGAGCTGTCTGTTTTGAGGGTGTGAGAGTCTTCGAAGAAAGGTTTTAGAAGCAAATACGGTATAACTTCTTTCAAATTCGGAAGGACTTTCAATGTGCCTTCACCTGGCTTGTTGGATGAAAGTGCAATCCATCCTTGTAGAGATCTGAAAGCACTACAGGTGGATCCTTTTGACGTTTCAAAGTCTGCATAAAGATCCTGCTGTCCATCCAGCCTCTTGTCGAGAACCCAGGGATCCCAAGTATTCCATTCCCCGTCCCATATCTCTCTGTAGACCTCACGATAAAGCGGGTCTTCCCATCTTTCAGTGGATCCTGAGTCTAGATGAAGATTTAACGCTACTGAATATCCGGGCTGTCTAATTCTAGAGCGGTCCGAGTAAACAACCGAGATATTTTTATCGACGAGAGAATTTTCCGGATCACTTACTTTCCATAATTCTCCAGCAGCTCTCATAAGTTTGATAATGTTCGGATGTGATCTCGCTTGTGTTTGAGTCTTGGACCAGTGTGCTTCTTTAAAAACGGGCCCATTCAATGGCTTATGCTTGTCACTATAATCTTGCAACAGGCCCTTCCACTCTTCAGCTTGCTCTTTTGATGTTACTCCTCTTATAATGCAAACACCCCTTTCTTTAAATAGTTTTTCTGTCTTGCTGGGAAATTTTCCGGCCTTATCTATCTCGCTCCACTGCACTTCGGGAATGTAGCTAGGCCCTACCGCTGCTATCTCGCTAACGGATTTTTCCAGTTTATCCAGGAGGGAAAACCAAGACTGTGTCACTTTTTCATAATTTTCTGGTTTGATTATTTCACTCTTCACTTGAGCATATCGCTGTTCTAGTTGATCTACCACCATGATACCTGTTGCTTTTCCCGAACCGGGATCGGGTAGCGGAGTCTATTAAATAAAGAAATTGGAAGTGCGGAGAGTCATGTGATGCAGAAGTCGTCATCTGGGCAACTTTTGAACAAGACATAAATATGTAGGAAACATTGTAACAATGTCGCTTCGTACCACAACGGCAAGGGATCTCCCAAAGCTATCCGCTGTAAGTTCTTGGACTAAAAAGGAATAAATTATATATGAGCAAAATACCATACAATCAGGTTAAACATGAATTATTCTGGTTTGATTGTTCCGATAAATGACGATTTACTGAAAACTGTTCGTAATTTTTCGCTAGGATCCAATTGTCCTGTTTGACTTCTTGGAAAGTGGTACAGACAAAAGCCTAAATTTGTCGTGATTGAAGAAGAAATGATGTTATCATGATGTGAACTTGAAGGGGTAGAAACGAGTACGTTTCTTGTAGGGCGTATACGACTAGTACAAATGTTACTGATAAGCAATGCGAAATGCTAAATGTAGTGAAACCGGAGTTTTACTTATATTTCCGCAAATCTTTCTATGTGGCCCTCGCTGTATACGGGGTAGTATACTCATTGAGAAGCTAAATCGCTAACGGTGGTTGACAGTATTGGATTGCGTGCCCCTCGGGAAAATTAGAGCCATATAGATGTAATTCTGACACGAAAAGAAATATTTCTTCCTAAAATTTTGAGATTAGAAATCATTTTCTATCGATGTTGAGGTCAGAGCATGAGAGCCGCCCATGGCTCTTTGATCTAACTGCCAGCTGTAAGGTCGGCTCGACATCTCAGGAACAAAACGGCCCGATTTTTTGGGCAAAAGATGATGTGCAGAATATTTCAAGCTCTTGCGCCATGGGCTCTCACATTGACAAACAATGGTTTCTCGGACAGATGCGCACACTCTGATAATTAGTGCAACCTTGATAATTACTGGAAGATTTATATACCAGAAAGGGAAGCTATTTTTTAACCATATTTTTCTTTGATTCCGGAAGTTTTATTTAAATAGAGATTGCTTCCTGGGGAAGCTATTCAAAGAAAACAAAATGTCCCGCGAGTTGGTTAGCGAATCTGTGGAGAATGTTCTACCTCAATGGAACAAGCCCTGGTATCGAGTACCTCATTTGTTACGGCTTAATCTTCTACTAATCGTACCTCTTTTGAGTGCTTCCATCATAGGTTATGATGGATCTATGTTGAACGGGCTGCAGCTCTTGCCAAAATGGCAAAGCGACTATAACCATCCCACTGGAGCAATTTTAGGTACTATATCTAATGGGCCCGGTTTCGGATATATTCTTGCTCTGCCTATTGCTCCTTTGATGAGTGACTATCTTGGACGAAAGCTGTCTATTGGAATCGGTGCTTTTATAACTATTGTCGGGGCAGCTCTCCAAGCTGCAGCTCAGAATTGGGCTATGTTTTTCATTTCTCGAATCATAATCGGAATTGGAGGGTGTATCTCTGCTACTTCATCACCTCTTTTGATTGCTGAACTAAGTTATCCGACTCATCGAGATGTTTACACTGCATCTTATAACATGCAGTGGTATCTTGGATCCATTATAGCCTCTGCTATTACCATCGGCACCTATACCAGAATTGCAGTGGGTTCTAGTTGGAGTTGGCGAGTTCCATCTCTTCTGCAGCTAGCACTTCCTGTGATTCAGGTTCTTTTCATTTGGTTCATTCCTGAATCCCCACGATTTTTGATTTCTAAGGGTAAAACGGCAGAGGCAAGAAGAATTTTAGCAAAATATCATACAAATGGAGATGAGGATCATCCTCTCATCCGTGTTGAGTATGAACAGATTTTTTACGCTCTGGAAAACGAAAAGCAGCATTCAAAAGCTGGCCTGAGTGCATTTCTCGAATTCTTGAAAACAAAAGCGAACAGAAGAAGACTCCTTATCATTATTGCGGCTCCAGCAATGCAGACTCTTTCGGGTAATGGCATCATCTCTTACTATCTGGGCTTAGTTCTTGATACTATTGGAATCAAATCGACCCACGAACAGTTAACAATTAACCTTTGCTTGAGTGTTTTCAATTTTGTGATTTGTGCTATTGTTCTAACTTTCATTCATCGTCTTCGGAGAAGAGTAGTTTTTCTTACAAGTTTGATAGCGATGCTGGTTTGTTATATTATTTGGACTGCGCTGTCTGCTGTGAATCAACAGAAGAATTTCGAAAACAAATCACTTTCTCGTGGCGTTCTAGCTATGATTTTCCTCTACTTTGCTTCTTACGATTTCGGTTTTAATGGTTTACCTTACGTCTATTACACAGAGATTCTACCTTTTCATCTCAGATCAACAGGAATGAGTTTCGTTGAGTCGATTATTAACGTGTATAACATTTTCAATGGCTATGTTAACCCTATTGCTATGAGCCATATTGGCTGGAAATACTATATTGTGTACTGCTGCTGGCTTCCAGTGGAACTTGCTATCGCATATTGGTTCTTTCCGGAAACAAAAGGATATACACTGGAAACAGTATGGAAAGTATTCGGAGATGCCCCTCCAGAATTTGGGCCCTATAGTGAGAGTCCTGCTTCGACTAGTAGAAAGGGAGACGGAATTCTGGTATCAGAAGAGTCTGCTTAGATATTTTCTCGCCTAGTTTAATATCTTTTTGCGCTGTGAAGTTTCGCTTCACTCATATTTGACTTGAGTAGCTTGAATACAGTTGAACTCCATATTTTTAGGGCGACAAGCTATCATATTAGTCTCAGTCATTATACATACCTGGGAAAACAAGGATTGCAAAACGACGTGGTTTTTATTTTATTTAAATGCTTGTAAGATTCTCAGCGTTCCTTAAAACCGACTAGTGCTAAGTCACAGGACTATTTTCTAATATGTGCCTACTTGAGATAGATTGAATCTAGAATGATGTTTCTACATCTTATATAAAGTGACTAGGATAAAACAGTTAGGTATCGGAGGCAAAGAGAGCACCGCGCCTGAGTTGTTTCGGATTAGTAGCCATGATGTTGTATATAAAAAAACCCCCTTGAGCTCCCTTGAGAAAATACGGGTTAAATAATATGTGACGAAGGAAAGCTGGAAATTAGAACTTACATCTCAGAATAAAAGCACTACCTTTGACAGATCTAAAAATCCCTATCTTGTTGAACAGATGCGGCTTATCTAAAATTGATCACCCCGCATCACTGTTAGGCTTCACCTTCACGGAGACACTTCCATTACAGAATTGTAATTTCACCGGACGAGGCTGCTGAATCTCCTAAGAGGAATGTTTGCAGTTTCAATAGGTGGTTCTATAAATCGATTATAATTGCATGAGTTTTGAGATACTCATTTGAAGAAATGTGTTTTCGCGTTATAAAAAATCACTCCTCACTAATAAAATACAAATAGGATTGACCCACTTGATTATTGGTGCTATTCGCGGACTCGATTTTGTAGTGACTGAGCAACTGTCCGATATCGAGAATGACCGAGTAATTGCCTCTGCTCGATAATTTAACTTGGGCCAAATCATGTATTTGATAGCTTCATTCAAATACATGATTAAAAAAATGTTTATGTAAATTCCAGCAAATTGGTTGTGAAATGTTTGGTTTTGGTCGCTGGATTGAATTTATGATGAATGGGGCTCATGTTGTAACCCGAGTAGATAAGAGTGTGAGCTTGAATTGGAGAATTTCCGATTCTTTGCTTCTTTTGTTGGACTTTATTGCTTCATCAGGGGGTGCTTGCTTGCTATGCTAAGCATTCATGTGGCCTGCTAGTTCAACGTTTCAGATGCTGTCTCATGATTTCCACTGATCTTGCTGACAGAGCAGAGTGGTCGATCTGGATTATCAAACTGATCTTTGTAGTTTGGGGATAGGCATTCAGGTGACATATTATTTTTTTCTCTTGGTAGTTAGCAATTATTTGTCATGCAAGAAGTAAAATATGCAAGCATTTTCTAACAAACCAGAAAGGTCTCTAGCTGGAGCTCTTCACAATGATCGACAATAGTACCTAGCTTGACTGTACTTGGAGATTCATTTTTGAGATCGGCTTATGTAGTTTATAGTTATGACGACTGGGAAATTGCCATTGCACAAGCTAGTGACAGTAGGAGCGTTGAAGATATTGCTGTTTTCGATGGCACCCCTGGAATCCCTGAAGCCAAGTTCTCCTAAAATAACAAAGAAAAACCTTTGATAATTCATCTTGTATTTCTATTTTGTTTTCGTTCTCATTTTGAGATCTGGCTTTTGCTTGCTCTCATACATGGAGTTCAATGCAAAAAATAAGTTTGATTTCTGTAAGAACTGCAGAGCCTTCTGTTGACTAAATCTAAAATAAAGGTCTCCGTTGTTTGCTTTATGTACTTTGGTTTTTTATTTTTTCTGGGGATTTTTCAAAGTTATAGCCTATAGTAAGGCGTAAAATAGGGGATTATGATAATGTATCGTGTATGTTTGGTTCAGCAATATAATAAAGACATCTGAAAATGATTGCTCATTAGTCCGAAATACATTCCATCTTATTCGCTAGGAATAATAGTCAGCTTTTTCTATCATCTGATCGGACTTCAATGGAGGATCCGGTCTTCAAGAGAGCTTCTCAAATCAATTGCGATATTTGGGGCATAGACTAGTCAAACTTATGAACCTTAGGTAGTATTCCAATAATTTAATAATGGTCTGTGTTCAATTACAATTCGCTAAACTATTCCGCGTAATTTTAATTTGTTTGCCCTTGATGATTTACGTCAGTCTCCATGTCTTTACCTATAATTTACATTTTGGCTTGGCAGTTGCGCAAGATATGGGGCCTGCTTAGCAAGTGAAGAAATCACAACCACATGAGAAGATTACAAGTACAATGGAATTACAAAATTCAGTTCCATAATTATTCTGATAAAGATTAAAGGTGAATATCAGTGAAATATGAATCCATCACTGACGGCAGGAGGATACATAAAAGGCTGCCCTTAGGATCGTTGAAGATTATCTCAGGCAATCATTGTAGTAACAATAAATGACACCTTGGTGATGAGTCCGGCTTCGGTTTACCGTCTACTCAGTAAATCAGTTGTATTGGTATTTCAGTGCCAGCTTCTTATTGGTGAATAAGTAATTCAGAAGGTTTAACGGAAGAAAATTGAACCGGAAATGTGCTTACACATCCAACCTCAACAACGCGCTTACTATCAAATTCCGTTATCTCCGAGACTGGAGTTGAATTGAAGGTAACAGTGTGATGGCGTGGGGCGCTCAGACAAATATGTAATAATTAAGCCCGTTTATTGTCGGACTATGTTTCAGGAAAGCAGCATAACGTCTGTAGCCTTACGAGCAATTGATTATATATAAATATGCCGAGAAGAAAGTTGTTGAATAGCGAGATATCAGCAGTATAATCGAATCATAATAATGGGATTGACATATCTAGTTATCGGAGCTACTCGAGGTATTGGCCTTGAATTTGTTAAGCAGTTGTCGGAGGATGAAGACAACAAGGTAATTGGGTCGGCTCGAGACCAGAAGAAGGCTGGAAAATTGCAAGAGTTGGCAGATTCTCGAAAGAATGTTTCAATTGTTGAGGTAGAAGTTGGTAACGAAGAGTCTACCGTCAAGTTTGGTGAACAATTAGCCAAACTCGATATTGGCATTGATGTTTTGATTCACAATGCTGGAGTTATACTTGCCGGTGGCATTGATGCGACACTTAATGTTAGTCGAGAAATGTGGTTGGAGCATTACCAGGTTAATGTTCTTGGGGCTATTGAAGTTTTCCAGAAGGTATATCCTTTCTTGACTAAGAAAGAGACACGAAAGATTGCATTTTTGTCGTCAGGTGCTGGATCGTTCAGTGAATTTGTCCCTATTCCTATTGGAGCCTACGGTCAGTCCAAAGCAGCGTTAAATTACACTACCAAACACATCGCGGCTGAATTAGGAAGTGAGAAGTTCACGGTGCTTGCTACACACCCAGGAGTGGTTTCCACAGAGATGGGTGATAAGTCCTTTGGAATGTTCTCGAGGATTCTTCCTGCTGAGATGGTGGAGCATCTCAAAAGTATGGCGATCACGCCCGAGGAGAGCGTCAAGGGATTGCTGGAAGTAATCTCTAATGCGACAGTGGAGGATAGTGGAAAGTTCTTTTACCAGGATGGTACTGTGCATGATTTTTAAAGCATTGCATTAACCACAAGAGCGGTACAACTGCAAGTCAATGTGTTTGGATCTGAGAATAGCCAGGCCTATTTCACTAGCGCCCGAATGAGAGCGTCTATATTTTCAAATAGAAAGGTGTAATCAGAACAGAACTTTTTGTAGATATATTTCAACTAAATCTTTATTCACAAGTAAACAATAGGTTTTCATTGTTTGTTGATCTAAATAATGGTTATGGGTTGGATGTGACGACCGGCTGTTACTATGCTTGTTCTCCCGTAACGATGAACCCGATCGTCTCGAGTTGGCAAAGAAGTTGTGAAAAATTAATTGGTCAACCATCGTGACTTAAGAACTATAGAGTTATTGGATATCACATTTGTCTTGGGTCTATGTTTATCTGTTTTTCTGGTCACCATTAGAAAGGGCTTGCATAAAATTGGTTGGCAAGTGGCTTGAGGTTGGTCTTGGTTGTAGGCTGCTGTGACATGTAAATAGGGCCCATATTGCATTAAGTAATGGCAAGCAGGGCAGTATAAACTACATATGAAATAACAACAATACTATTGTCGATCACATAGTAAGGATCTGATTGAATTATTAGAATCACCATGCTAAGAGAATATCAGATTATAAATTTCATGATTAAGTAAAAATTTGCCCTAGTATGAAAGTAAGAAAGATGCTGGTAGTGTCGCAAAGTTCAAATTGATGACAGCCTTAAATTGAGCAAAACCCTTTGCAGATAAAAGCTAAATCCCAATCGAGCGCCCATTTTTAACATGAAGCTGGCTTATCCCCGCGGATGGTTTTACTACGGCAAAACCGGCAGTGTGGCAGGCGGGTAGAAGGTTGTACCATTAGTGTCGGAGTAATTTTGATCCGAAAGGACCCATAATATTTCACATTGTAAAACTGTAGCAGCTTTCGCGGGTTGATAAGAAAAGTAAAATTAGCAATCAGATACCGGTTATGCACACTCAGAACAAGGCGTGAGGTGATGTGGACTGATGAATTGTGAATTTGAGAGGTGATTACAAATAGTTTTGTCGTCGAGGTCAACTATATAAAATTCGTTACATCTTCTCAGAGAAATGACCATCTCTAATTCTTATTTACTCACTTACTTACTATGGGATTGACTTTTTTGATTGTTGGCGCTACACGGGGAATTGGTCTTGAATTTGCCAAACAGCTCTCCGATGTCCAGGACTACCATATTATTGCATCAACTCGAAGTGTGAAAAATGCTGGAAAACTTCAAGAATTAGCAGATTCTCGAAAAAATGTATCCATTGTAGAGATTGAAGTTGGAAACGAAGAGTCTACTGCCAAGTTTTCTGAGCAGCTGGC